>CM033738.1:2861153-3000623 GCA_019671005.1 Hibiscus mutabilis
TGTAATCAACTTATAGTTTTGACGTGAGGTTATTATGTTATTATGATCTGACTTAATCCGATGGAAAACCCTTATCTGTTTCAATCTTAAATGTGGGAAAGACTCATAAAAGGTCGATGGAAATGACAAAATATGAGAAACCCAAAATGAACAGTTTTTCATTTAAATGGTATCAATGTGGTTAGTTTGTTCAGGACTTGTTTTGGTTCATCTCAACTGTATCTTTAGCAAAACACAAATATTATAGCACTTATTAGCAAGCATATTTGGTCGATTAGTTAAGCTGCTCATTTTTTTCTTTAGGTCATGGGTTTTAGACCCACTAAGAGCACCCATTTTCTTTCCCTAAAATCCTCATTCCCCTCCCCTCTAAGTAGGAATATGATTAGAATTAGAATTAACATTTGTCAAAAAAAATTACAGCACTGATATCTGCAAAACGATGGCCCCCATAGCTAGCTAGCTCCCCAACATTTAGGGGAAGAACCCTAACCCTAAATAGATACATTAACCAAGCCAATACCTACCAAATTTGATACTATATATGGATAAAGGAAAACTTGGGCATTGGCTAGAATTTGACTTCATATATGTGTGTTGGGTGTATATGGTATTTGTGAGTGGTGATCATGAACGGAGCCAAAATTGCCGCTGAAAGAAATACCCATATAAACAACATATACGTAGTCTTAATAGGTTCCTTGTATAGTTGTATTCAGCGGTATTTTCTAAAGATAAATGTGGCTAAACACCCACATAAAAACCAGTATTTTTTGGACATTACTTACATAGTCACTGTTTGCAATGCTTCTCCATTTCTTCACTTACTTTTATTGGTGTTCAGAAACGTCGCTAAAGACGTGATTTGCTGTGGATATTATAAGATCACACAAGCTAGGAAAATCAACACCAACTAATGAGGAGTAAAATAAACTCTAAGCTAGAAAAATCAGCACCAGTTATAAAGATGGGAATGTCCACGAATTCGAAACATGAATCATAAAATCAAATAAAAGTAGAAAGATACGGAAAAAATAGAAGAATGTTGGTCAAGATGGGTTGAAAACAAATGATGCACATATTCCATACAGGAAATTGAAGCAACTAAAGATCAGGTCAACTTGGGGAGTAACCTGTCTTGCTCCTTGATGCTGCTGCTGCCGCCGCCGCCATCGTTATTTGAACCACTAGCTCCAGCATCTTAGGCCATTTTTTGAACCTAGACACTTGTTGCTTGTCCCCAAGACGGAAAGGGCTTTGCTCCGTAATAAATACTTTTTAATATATTAATGTTATTATAGGTTAGCATCACTTCGTACTTTTTATTAATTCTTCGAAAATGTACATATAACTTACACAGAAATACTAAAAAAATAATTTTTTTTAAAATAATCATCATCCTCTTTTATACTGTATACTTGGAGAGTGTATATATAGTTAAACGTATGCCTTTCTCAATATTGATGTGACATTTGCTGACTGTCTACCAGCTCAAAACTATTGTAAAATGCGTGGTCTAATTATGTTTTTAATCCCTCTACTATCCTGAAATTCGGTATTTGATGTCGCTACCTTAATTTGGTGTAATTGGTGCTCTAATTATGGGTTTCATTCATTTTATTTCCTACAAATCTAAGAACTTAGTTCATATATTTTACTTTTTTTGCAGAAATTGGTCATTATATGTTACAAAAATTGATAAATTAATCCGATTAGATAATATTATTAAATCTTGTTAACTCACTACCTTGGAAATCAACAATTCATATAAAAAAATAACAAAAAACCCGTCAATTCAACAATTTATATACAACAAATTAGCAAATATATCGGCAACTTAAGTTCATTTGTTTACTAACTTGATTATGTGTTCGTTGAATTTCAGTTAGTTCGTTATTACGCTGTTTTTCTTATATTGGCTAGCTATGGAGTTGATGCATGAGTTTTGTCATTGATCCTTGTTGTTGTTTTACAGTAGGATGATACTCTATTTTGAAGGCGTTATTAATATAAAAGCATATGTACCAAATTGGTCACTCCAACAAAAAAATACCATCATTGTAAAAAAAAAAAAGTCATATGGATTAACCCCTATTACTAACATTATAAAAGTACATCTAAGGGATTAAATCCGAAATTGCAGTATGGTATAGGGAGTAAACTAGAACTAGACCATATAATATTGTTGTGTAAATTGACCAAGTCCACCATGTGTTAGGCTTCATTGGAATGCAACATTGATAAATATTGGATGCTGAGAGGGCCAATAAGGCAATTTCAAATAAACAAATAGGGATCCTCCAATCATAGTTTTGTAAGCTTTAATGTCCAGCCACTGAGCACCGGGGTAAGCATATGGTTAGCAAAAAAGTTCAAAAGATAGCGACTATACTAATTATATATGGTCGGAGTGGATTCAATCAAACACTTACTTTATTGAAAATTGAATCTAACTTATTCAGTTTATTTATATAATTGTTTTTTCGAAATAACATTTAACAAATCCGAGTGTTCTAGTAGAAAAACAGATGATGTTCATTTTATGAGATATATGTACAAATTATTTTGTCTACAAGGTGTATACGCATTGTTTTTTTATCATAAGGATATACACATTGTTAAAGAGTTAAGAATATGTATGAACAAATTCGATTTTAATCGTCATATGATCTTGTAGTTTATGTTTGAAATCCGTCGTTGTTCACCTAATAATATTATCTTCAAATTTTAAAACTAAATTCTCTACTTAAAAATACAATGTAATGTGCTTTAATACTACACTCTGTATATAAGAGAATTGTTATATGAATATATATATATATATATATATATATATATTCATACATCTCTTTCCAAAACCCGACCTATAACAACTTGGCTTCTTTCCTCAGCGAATCCCAACAAACTTAACAAAGATGCCATCGCTCATTCTTTTCTTTCTTTCAATTTGATTTGGATTTATGGTTTTGTTTAATGGGTTTGGAACCAATGTTTTTTTATATACAGTTTTATGAATAAAGTAGCTAACTAACAAAAGAAAATACAACAATATTCAGTTGGCAGATCTTTCATTGTACTGTCTGTTTTGCTATTTGGCCATTTGTCATCATCTAATTGTGTCTTGTCATGTTCGGATTGAGATTCAATCCCTTATTTTTAATACATGAATCATTATTATATATATGTTCAAGTCGAGTTGTCAATATTTTCTGATATTTGGTACTTACATTGGGCCTTAATTAAATTCATAATCAGGTCGGATCGGCAAAGGAAGGAAAAAAATTATATCGACATTATTTTTTTTCATTTATAAGACTTAAACCCGAGACTTGACTTAAGGAACATCGATCTTCATATTACTCGATTCAACAAACGTTACTTAAACAGTTTAGAATATTTTTACTCTATAAATTTAAGATATCATCATTATATGAAGGAAATGTTCATCCGTAACACCACTTACCATCTAGCTTAATAATAAGGAACATTTCCTTCACCATTATAGGTAAATTTGGAAACGTTTTATTTTTTCTAATAATATTATCTTATAAGTTTAAATATGGAATCCATTAAATATATCAATTTTCTGTCTATAATGGGAGAAATTATTACAATTTACATGGTCCCGGCTCACCACGTCATCTATGGTCGCATCCAATAAAATTCATTCATTTAATGACATGTAGGAAAGAGGTGAAGATTCACCTTGGAAAAAAAATGAGATGGAAAATTATTATTGGATGGGACCATGAATGACGTGGTGAGCCAGACCCATCTAATAATTTTTCCTATAATGGTAGGCCTGTAATCGAACCGAACGAACATGAACGATGGTGTGTTCATGTTCGTTCATTTAACTTTAACCGAACAAATAAACGAACAAGAACATAAATGAACACAAAATTTCTTATTTGCGTTTGTTCGTTAAGGAATGTATCTTGTTTGTGTTCATTCATTCAAAAACACAAACGAGCATAAACGAACATATATAATATATTAAATATTTTGGGGTAGTTCGATTAATTCAGTTAATTAATCGATTTTAAACTGAATTAATCGATAGTTGAATTTTGAAAAAACTATTCATCATTATAAGAAACCTAAAATATCTAAAATTATCTAACAGACTAACCAATTTTGTTTTGGTTCGATCGGCTAGTTCGGTTTAACCGAACAATGAACACCCTAGCCGATAAGAAAGAAGTTTTTAACGAGTCGTACAATAGGACTTGTCAACTCGAATAACTCAAAAAAATTTGGCTTGACTCGACTCGATCTAATGCTCACCCCTAGACATATGTGAATAAATTTAAAGGAACATAATCGAACGTATTACCGAACGTTCACAAACATAAATGAATGAACAAGACCTTTGTTCTTGTTCGTTCATTTCATTAAACCAACAAAAAATCTTGTTCGTTCATTTAATAAATAAACGAACATAAACGAATTTCCCGCCGAACGGTTCATGAACGGTACGCTGAACGTTTGGTTCGTTCATAGCCCTATATAATGATATCTAAATTAGTGTTGATAATGCTAAATTAGCTAGTACACATTAAAAAAATCGGATTCGAGTCAAATTTTTATTAAGAGTGAGATCGAGTTGGGTTTAGGGTGAATAAAATTTGACCTGACCCGGGACTAATAATGCACTTTTTCCTTATATTTTTAGGGATATTTACATCTTTCAACAAAAAAATAGAGATATTTACAATAATGTCACATCTTTTATTTTTTTACAATTAGGTCATTAAAATTATTTTTTTTACAGTTGGGTCCTTAAAATTAATTTTTACAATTAAATTTCTAAAATTGAATTTTTTTATAGATCAAATCGGTTTCAAGTTTGCATATATAATTTTCAAGTTATGTTCGGGTTTACGTATATAATTTTTAGGCCAGTCAAAATTTTTAAGGAAGTGGTCAGATCATATTTATATTAATTATTTTTGGGTTTGCCAAAAAACTGATTATTGCCCATCCCTAAATAATACATAGAAAAGATCAAGAAATTATTGACTTTTTACGTTTTAAATATTATGTTGTTGGATTGAATAACAAGAAACGTAATGTACGTAAGATTTTGAATTATTATGTTGTTGGGTTGAATGCCGAGAAATGTAACGTGCCTAATTTTTTTTTAATAGTCTAAAGTGATATAAAGTAATATTTGTTTATATATATATATAATATGAACCCATTTAATTAAGTCAGTCCAAGTCTATTACAATATGATTAAAACTCCTCTAATGTGTACAAAGCCCGTTAGGCCCAACTGATAACAAAAACCCTAATATAATCTAATCCGATCTTTATCATATACGCAGCCGTCTTTGGATCGTTGGATCAAATTTGATCCAACGACCTTGATCAAAGCCAAGCAACTCATCATATCGCGCGTATGATGCACGCTCAGGCTTTCTAGCTTCCCACACGCGCGTACAGTGTATCCCGAGGCTGTTGAACTCTAACGTGCCACGTGTCCACATTCGGCGATGTCGTGTCATCCTCCAGGAGTTATCTGGACTGTCCATCTTTGAGCGATCTCAGACGTTAGATCAAATATAATCCAACGGTCCAAGTCTCATCTAACCGAGAGAGACTCTTTGTCTCTCGCCCTCTAATGCCGCCGCGTGTCATCATCAACATCCACCCGTTTATTACGGACCGAAGACTGCCATCCCACCGGCTTTCCAACCACCATACCAGTCAAAAATCATAAAAAAAAGAGAGGGGCGTCAAAATCACAAATCATCAACGATGTTGGAATTTAATGTAAAGTGAAGAGATTAGATGCATAAAACAATGTAAAAATCTTATTTGCACTCAGTTTTTCGGATTATCAATCAAAAAAGGATTTCGTAAGGTATTCTAAGCTCTCTTTTTTTCTTTCGCATATCAAACATAAACAGATAATATAACAAATAGAGTTAGGGCATTTACCTTCATGTCGCTCTATTTCTGGTTGTCCTAAGGTATCTCCGATGATGGACGAGCCCATCGTCCGATGACAAACATCACGGTCTCCTCCTGAGCCGTGCATGGTGAATCAGACGATTAATTTTTTAAAAAAAAGTATTGTTTTTTTAAAAAGAAGGGATTAGGGGTTCGGTTATGAAAAATCAAGGTTAAATTCGATTTTAAAAAGGGTTTGGTCAAATTTTTTGTGTTCATCGGCACCGGCGAGCGACGGTTGACAAAACAAGATGATGGTTAACACAGCAGATGCTCGCCAGTTTCTGAGTTTGAACCCAAATATAGATAAACACGCGGTGGTGTTCATCCATTTTCAGAGAGAATAAGGAAATTTTTGGGGTGATTTAAAAAATAAAAAAGGGTCAAATTTTTGGCCTAAAAATGTGTTTTATACCTGGTTTTAAAATTAAAATGGGTTATTCGAGTAATAAATCTCTTCGCCCAAATAATTATAGCCTTAGCTATCCTATTTTAAAATCCGTCCCGTGGTCCCTGAAACTTTCACGCGAGTCTCAATTTCGTCTTCGGATCAGATTTAATTTGATTTCCAGTGATTTAATACCCGTTTTCCCCTCTTATTTTTCTCTTTTTATTTTAGTCCCCAAAATATGTGGGTTATTTGCTTTATTGGTCCCTCTGCACATGCATCATTTAATTTCAGCTCCGTATTTTAATTTTAATTTAATTTCAGTACTACTTCTTTTATTTTATTTAATTTCAATTCTTTATCTTGTGTTTTTTTGTTCGTACGCTTATTTATTTGCTTTTTTGTTGTTGTTTACTAATGTGTTTTAATATATAAATATATGCAATTATATTCTATGTTATTGCTTAATATATGTTTATGTGTTATATATTTGCATATATACACACACTTTTTCTTATTTGTTCGCAATATATATATATATATATATATTACATACTGTTTGTCACATATATTCCTATACGCTATATATATATATATTTCCTATTATGTCAAGTAATATATGTATACATTATATTGTTTATATCCTATATGCAATATATTTATGTAAATATGTATATGTTTATCACATATTGTTATATCGTATATTACCATTTAATGTATACGTTTTTTTTTTGCTTAATTACGTATGTTATATTTACTATAGTATGTCATATATTGATATTACATTATTTGTTTGTTTTCTAGATATGCCGTATGCATACATATATGTACATATATATACACGTGTATAGTTTCTTTATTTTATGCATATTAATTGCTCATACATGTATTTATCGCATACAGTTTTAGGCCTCATTGTTCTAGTATTTTAGTGGGAGTGTCATCCCGATCTCCGGGTGTCATTTTCTTTGGTACCGTGAATATCGAGGCGATTTTATTTATGTTATGATGCATAATACATTTTTAGGGATTAGACTTTAAATTAAACCGAAATTAAATTATTCTTAATAAATATGTTACGAATCGTTAGGTATCAATTTTGGGCATGTGGGGTTGCGAACTCTTCCCCATTCGTAACCGACTCTCGAACTCGATAAATCTCTAGTTTTATTTTTCAGTGTTCGGTCTACATAATTCAAGTGACCAATGGCGGCTCCTTTGTTTTCATTAAAGATAAGAGTTTTCTTAAATTTCAAAATTAAATCTCTTGTCTACTTACACAAAAATTTCAATTCATTATTCAAAATGACAAAATTGAATAAGCAATGATATATAAACAACTTCAGAAGTACCTCTACGTCAATCATCTTTGATCGTGCCAAGGGGAATCCCATTCTTTAAAAGGTCTAATGATGGTTTAAGCCCCTCTAATATATTGCAATTTGAGATCTAATCCTTTTTTTTTTAATTTGACACAAACTGGTCATCTAGTTTTATAATGTTACTATGTTATTAGAAGGTATATATTGAAAGAGTTATTATATCATTCACTTGCCGTGGAAAAAAGACTTTTCCACAAGCACGACTAAATTTTTTTTAGAAAATAAAATTTAAATTTTTAACCTTAAAATTCTAAAGTATAAATCTTATCTTTTAAACTCTAAAATTTGAATTCTAACCCTAAAATCTAAATCTCTAAATCTTAAATTTAACACCTAAATCTCATATTGAAAACACTGACAATTACTATTGTCGAAGTGTTAATAGTAATAGTTTTTTTTTGAATTTGGATATTCTAAAAAATGGTAACAACGGTGATGATTTATGTCGTCATTTTAATAACAATAGTTATTAGTTTTATTAATTCGATTCTACTATAAACATTATAAAAAATAAAGGATCAAATCATGTTAAACTAAAATAGATCGATTAAATTCAAAGTTTTTACATAAGAAAGGGATGAAAATCACAAATATTAAACCAAGGGAAATTGTATAAATTCTCTCAAGCAAAAGAAATTATCGAGTTATGCATCTTAAATAAGATTTATGTTGCGAAAAAAAGAAATATTATTAGATAAATTTGTCCTTGATATAAAAGTCTAATCCTAGAGATTCACTTAGTGGCTGAGTGGCCAATTATGCTCATGTAATCCTATTTTGTAGAGATTCAAATCTTGATATTTATCCTGAGAATATAATATATTTGTTAGGAATTTGGTATGCGGCAAAATAACCAAAGCGATAACAACATAGACCAAGACATGCACAAGAGACAAGATTTAACGTGGTTTAGCATAGCCTACCTCCACATACGAGAGAAACGAACAATCAACTATCAATGTAGAGAAAATGATGAGTACAAATACATGATAACTCATGTAATCCCAAAACTCGGTGTACAAATACCATGACCAGGTGAAACCAAAACGCTCTTCCCAACATCTCTACAACGTAGTCACAATAGTTGTAGAGAACCTAAAAGTGGTTACATCTCTCCAAAAAATAATTCTCTCTATCTCTCATAAATCAAAAGATTAAACCTAGTATATATTTATAGACCCAAATACTTGATCACCAAGAAACACTATTTAATAAGATCTACTACCTAAAATAGATATTTACTCATTAAAGTAAATCATAATTACCAAGTAATACTCAATCACTAGAATTGCAATAAAACCCAACTTAATTAATAATTAGAATTTGAGTCAAAATATAACAATACCTACCTAATAAAAAAAGTTTAATCCTAATTTAAATTGATAAATAATGATTAAAAAACCCAACAATTAAAAAAAATAAAATATTTACTATTTCATGAGTTAATTGCATAAGGTTAGTAAACTACGATTCTTATTTTAAATTAATCCTTAAACTTTTAAATGTTTCAATTTCATCCCCAAATTATGATTTTTGTTCAAAATTGGTCCTAAACTTTTTAATGTTCCGGTTCCATCACCAAATTATGACCCTCAATCTAAATTAATTCCCAAACTTTTCAACATTTCAATTTCATACTCAAATTATTTTTTATGTTGCATTATATTATTACATAATACAAATCAATTGTTACATGATAATTAACAAATTTTATAACATTTTATTAATATAAGTATACAATGATAATTTAGAAATGAAATTAGAACGTTCAAAAGTTTGATGGATTAATTTAGAATAAAAATTATAGTTTAGAGATGAAATTGAAATGTCAAAAAGTTTGTTGTTAATTAACTCTATATTCATTAACCATGGTTAACAAGTGTCTTTATCCATTCACAAACGACGGTTACACCGAATATAACTTTGCCGTAACGCATTCCCAACTGATAAATAACTTACAACTTTGCCTACTTTCTTCTCCAAAAGCAAAATTGCCTCTTGCTTTCTCTGTAACCATGGCGCATAGAACCCTAGAAATCAACGTCATCTCCGCAAAAGGTTTAAAAAATGTCAATCTGATCGACAAAATGGACGTTTATTGCATCGTTTCTCTCAAGGGCAGTTCATCGAAGGAGAAGACGAGAACGCCGGTCGACAAAGATTGCGGCAAGAATCCGAACTGGAATTTTCCCGTCAAGTTCACCGTCGATGAATCCTTGGTGCTGAAGAACAACCTGAACGTCAAGTTCAAGATCATGTGCGAGCGTATATTGGGAGACAAAGAGCTCGGCAAAGTCAACGTTCCGGTCAAGGAGCTTTTGGATTCGCCCGGCGAAGGTGGGTCGATGAAATTCGTTAGCTTTCAGGTGCGGAAGCCGTCGGGGAGAGCCGAAGGGAGCCTGGATTTTTCTTACAGGTTTGGAGACACGGTGGCGGCGCCTGTCAAGCCGGAGAAAAACAAGGGCGGTGGTGATTATCATCAGCCTGTTACGGCTTATCCGTCTGGACATATGGCGGCTGGGTCGAGTTCTGGTGATCCGTATCGCGTTCCTGGAGGTTATCCGCCGCCACCACAAGCTGGGTATGGGTATCCTCCTCCTCCGCCTCATGTGGCGGCTGGTTATGGTGGGTATCCGCCGCAGGGAGTACCTCCGCCGGGGTATGGATATCCGCCGCCGCCGCCGGGGTATGGGTATCCTCCTCCCGGGGGATATGGGTACCCGCCCGTGCAACAGCCGCCGAAGAAGAATAGCAAGTTTGGATTGGGATTGGGGGCTGGGTTGGTTGGAGGTGCGATCGGTGGGATGTTGATCGGAGATATGGTTTCCGACGCGGCGGATTTTGACGGAGGCTTCGATGGCGGCTGTGATTTCTGATTTTTTTAATTATTTTACGCATTTTATTTTAAGCTTTTGTTTTGAATTACAATCAAATTAAGAACTAAGAAAAAAGGTTGAATAAAAGCCTTTAAGCTTCTTTTTGTAATTTTAATTTTAATTTTAATTTTAGACCCTTTTTATTTTTTTTTAACTTATGATTTCAATCAACGTTCATATAATCATAATTAATTTTTTTTATAATAATACATAAACAAACTGATAATCTAAATATATGATAAACTTATTTAACTTTTAAATTTAATTTATCATATAATCAATATATTTAAATTGATAATAAAATTACTTGTCAAACTTATTAAAGTTAATTACATCACATGTCTACAAATTATGACTCATTTTAAATTAATTTTTAAATTTTTAAATGTTTTAATTTTATTCTCAAATTATAGTTATTATGTAATTATATGATGTGACATAAATGATAATTTGAATGTGAAATTGTAACGTTCAATAGTTTGTGGACTAAGTTAGAATGAGGTTTGTAGTTTAGGGATTAAATTGAAATATTTAAAAGTTTGATGACCAATTTAGAATGAGATTCATAATTTAAGTATGAAATCGAAACATTTAAAAGTTTAAGGATAAATTTAAAATTAGAGTAATAATATAGGGACGCATAATACAATTAACTCAAATTATTATGTGATTTTAACATAAAAATTCATGTTATTATTTAATGATGATAATACGTATAGATAGATTAATTTTTGGTTTTGAATGTAATAATAAGAGTAAAACCATAATTAAAGAATAGGATAGACTACATAAATGGTTATTGAACATTTAGGAATGATTCATTTTGGTCACCGTACTTTTAAAATATTCGATAAGGTCACCTAACTTTTAGTTTGATTTCAATATAGTCAACAAACTTTTAGGGCAGATTCATTTTGGCCACCTTACTTTTAAAATATTCGACAAGGGCATCCAAATTTTAGTTCAATTTCAATATAGTCACCGAACTTTTAGTTAGCTTTCAATACGGTACCTCCCGTTATCTTTCGTTAAAAGCTGACGTTAGTTTTTTTTTCCTTAATAAAAAAGGGTAAGCTACACCAATCATCACTCAACATTCTTCTCACTCCTATTTTGGCCACTAGAGTTGAAAAATTCAATTTAATAACTTAACTTTCAAATCGTTCATATTTTGGTCACTCTCAAATGACATGGTTATACAAATAGAAAATTTTGATTAATCTTTTAAAAAATTGAGTAATATTTTTTTACTTTGCTTATTAAATTTACTATATTATCATATTTGATATTTTAATAAGCAAAATAAAAAAATTTATTACTCGAATCAAATATTTCAATTAACCGGTCAATCGATTATCTGATTTAATTGATACAATATAAGATTGAGAATTGAATAGTTTGAATTTAGCAATTAACCAAAATAATTTTTAAGGATTAATTGAACTCGAGTTCGGTACAAATTTTTAAAATAAATTATTTCGATTTGATTACGGTTCACAGTTTTAAGCAAAATTGATTAATTGATCTGATCTAGTATATATAATATTTCTAAATTTTATGCATTATAATATCTTATATTCTAATGATTTCGACACCCTTATGATTTTTTTAAAGTTTTGGCTCTAGGTAGAATTAATAGGTGTTGACTTTCAATTTTTGACTTTCTAGTTGTTTTTACACTTTTATCACAACCGAAAATTTATTAAATTTACCATATTTCATATTTGATATTTTAGTAAACAAAGTAAAAAATCATTTCAGAATAAAATATTTCAGTTAACTAGTTAATCGATTATCTGATTTAATTAATACAATAAAAGACCTAGAATTGAAAAATCTAAATTTACCAATTAACCAAAATAAATCTTTTAAGGATTAATCGAATTTTTCTATTTGTATAAATATGTCATTTGAGGGTGGCCAACATATGAACAATTCGAAAGTTAAGTTATTAAATTGAATTTTTTTTAACTCTATTGACCAAAATACGAGTGAGAAGAATGTTGAGTGGTGATTGGTGTAGTTTACCCATTTTTTATTAAGGAAAACGAAAACTAACGTCATCTTTTAACGGAATGTAACATGAGAGACCATATTGAAAGTGAACTAAAAGTTCGGTGACTTTATTGAAATTGAACTAAAAGTTTGGTGACCTTATCGAATATTTTAAAAGTACGGTGACCAAAATGAATCCGCCCTAAAAGTTCGGTGACTATATTGAAATCGAACTAAAAGTTGAGTGACCTTATAGAATATTTTAAAAGTACGATGACCAAAATAAATATGCCCTAAAATTTTGGTGACCATTTATGTAGTTTACCCTAAAGAATATATCCTTGGAAGAAGCAAATAAATAGAAACTGATCGGAGAATTGAAATTTGAAAAACAAAGTTTTAACGTAAATTTCGATTCATATATCCAAAAAGAAGAAGATATTAATAAATATATTAGTGCATTAAATAAATTGAAAATAACCGAAAGGATGTAGAAATATGGCTTATTTAACTAAATATACAAAATTTAAAAATTAATTTGTAGAAGATTAATCTCTAAAGTTATACCCGTTTCTAACATATAATTTATAGAAAATTAATTATGAAAAGTATTTAATCATAAATTTTTTGATGAGAATCAACTTTATAAAATGTCATTGTTTAGAACATTTTGATGGTGTAAGAGAAATAGACCAAAATCTTTTTTCAGAGAGTCATTTTCTCGTCAATTCTTCCCTTACTAGAGTTCTTCCTGCGATTCATACTTATGTCTATTGTTGGTGTTAACCTCTTGTAAATTCACTCAAATTCAATGTTAAGGGTGCTGTTTTGGGTAGCTTTGGTGCTGCAGGGATAGCTGGTTTGTTGAGGGACCACTCCAAAAACGGTATTGGTTAGATTCGCTAGATCGGTCGACAATTTGAATGCTACTTCTACAGAGATTATGGCTGTCAAAGAACCAGGCTCGTTATTTTTAAATTTTTCAGGGTTTCGCCTTGGAGTTTTATTATAGAATCGGACAGTTCATTAGTTTGTGATTGGTTTGTTAATCCATTTAAAAGCGATATTGTGGATATCTACAATTTGTTTTGTTCCATTTGTGAAGCCAATTCAGAAGCTGATTTATTGGCTAAACGTGGTATCCATCGATTTCAACATTTGATTTGGTTAGACCCTTCGGTTGGTGTTAAAGTGTCCAAATCTCATTTTGGTGGCTTCTGCTCCATTTTTTAATTTGCTGGTATGACACTCATTTTGCAGGGGCCGTATTTGCATATTCTGTTGCTCTTTTTGCGTTAATTTTAAGCTTTTGTTAATATGTTTATGGAAGGCTTGTCTGTTATTTCTTGACATTTAGCTGACAATGTGGATGTTATGTATTTTGTTTGTAGTTTGCTTTGCGCTAGATTGTGCATCAGGTTAGAAAATTGGTATTGTTTGGGTTTATGGTTAACGATTGTCATAGAGTGTGTTTTGTGTGAGATTACCGCTATGAGTTTGTATTTGGATGATTTTCGAGTATGGAATAACTAGTATGTACATTCTTTTTCTCCTTTCAATGCTTAGGCTAGATTTAGATCGAATCTAAATATGAAAAGGGTTTTTAATGAGGTCCAATTTTCATTAAAAATATATATAGGCAAAGACGTGTTAAGTAGGAAGCTTTTTTTTCGTCTTTTGTTTATGCTGCATAATCTTGAGAAGGCACTTTTGGTGTTTTAAGTAGGCATGTAACATCGTTAAGAACGAAAATGAATAAAAAATAAAAATTATTGTCCTATACACAGGCGGTAAAATTTTTTGTTTCCACAAACACTTTAATTTTGGAATTTATGGTTTTAGTTTAGGGTTTAGAGTTTAAGAGTTTTAGTGTAGGGGTTAGAATTTGGGGTTCATAGTTAGAAGTTAGGGTTTAGGTTTTAGCCAAGATCATTGTTCCTCGAGCCAACTCTTCCTGGCTCATTCTTTTCTGTCTTGAGCTTAACCGAGTTAGCTCACTAGGTGATCGGAAAGGAAAGAGAGACAGAACAGTTAAAAAGACAAAGGAGCTTGTTTGTTCTAGTGCAAACGTTAGAGTCCATTGTTTTTTCTTTTTATTTTTTTAATTTTGCTTTTGACATTGTTTTAAAATATTAATAAGAATATACAACTATTTGAATATCTGAAAATATTAATTAAAATAAATCATGTAATTCTCAATTATTTAAAATTGAAACAATTAAATTCAAAATTTTAATGATTAAATCGAATATTTTTAAATTTTAGTGACCAAAATAAGAGTAAGAAGAATGTTGATTGATGAAAAGTGTAATTTATCCCCTTTTTCATATTGTAAGGCCGTGTTTGTTTTTTATTCCCTTGTTTCAAAAAGAATTTTGAGAATAGGAAACAAGAATATATGTAATTATTAAATTTTGAATTAAATATTATTATTTTCAGTTATCGAACCTAAAAAATTAATTTACAATTTAATAATATTTTATTTTTTAGTTTAACTACAATCAACAAAATTGATTGATTAACATTCAAAAACATATTCAAAAATAAAATTATATATAATCTCAAATATAAACAAAAAATATTCTATTCACAAAATACAAATTCTAATAATTTAAACTTTTTAATTATCTTTAAATATCCGCAACCACAAAAAATTGTGATTTTAAATATATCCAAAACTCAATATAATTATCGGATACCAAAATTCATAAGGAAAAAAACTCTTAAATTCCCCGCCCAAACAGTCCCCATTCCAAATTCAAATTTTTAGTTCATTAAATCAAATCCATTTCTTTACTTTGGAGGCTTCTGAAAAGGGAACCCCCACCACACAAAGCTTGAATTGTTGCAAATTAATCAAATAACAATCTATTGTTTGTAATTGTTGCGAATGGCATCCTCCGATTCAACTCCTGCTGTTACTATCTCTGCTCCTCTAGCTCTTGTACTGTCTTCGTTTTATTATTTTTTGTTACTGATTTTTGTAGTCATAAAATCTTGTACATCTTCTTGTTTAATCAAATTTTCGTTTACCCATTTGACAGAAGAAGAGAACATCACTCCAATCAGTTCAAAAATTGCAGTAAGTTTTGAAATTTCTCCCCCTTTTTGATTATTTTTTGTATTTAATAATTATTTACTTCTTTCTTTTTTCAAGGGAGAAAAGTTTGATTCAATTCGTTCAGGTTCTAACTTCAGTTTTTTTTTTCTGGTTGGGTTTTAGGAATTGAATGAATCAAGGGCTGAGCTACTTAGTAGAATTCAAGGGTTGAAACAGGATCTGCAAAATTGGAGATCAAAACTGGACACACAAGTTAAAGTTCAACGCGATGTAAGTTCGCTTTTGCTTTATTCACAAATTTCCATGGATTTTTTTACATTGTTTTGTGTTTGTTCATGCTGGGTTTATATCATAGAGTGATATAAAAGGATTGAAAAAAGAAATCTGTGAGGTTGTGTGATTCATTTCAAGCTAAGTAAGTGTTTAACAGTTGAATTTGATGGATCTTTTATTATGAAATGAAGTTGAAGGTATTTGACAACGTGCACTTTTTGTTTCCTGTGAATGTAAAATGAAGACGGTGAAAATTCTAGCTTTCATATCTATGTTATTCGGACTTTTCATTCTTCCAAAGTACTGGTGTCGGACATTTGTTTCCAGTAGATGTTTAGATATGAGTATGGAGATGTATAGAAAAACTTTGAAAAATCTAGTATACCTGGTCGGATACATACTCCTATTAAACACTCACCTCGAGTCTTGATAATATAGCTTCCAACCCTGGTTTTAAATTTTCATCCCTTGTGTTTTATGTGCACAGCTACAATTAAACTAAGAAATGCAATTGATGTTACTTTATATGTCTCTGCTGCTAATTGATGTCCTGGATAATTGCGAACATGATAGCTTTCATATCTATGTTATTCGGACTTTTCATTCTTCCAACGAACATTTGGTTTCAGCAAATGTTTATATATGAGTATGGAGATGTATGAAAAACTTTGAAAAAATCAAGTATACCTGGCCGGATTCATACTCCTATTCTACATTTACCTCGAGTCTTTATAATAATGCTTCAAACCCCGGTTTTAAATCTCCATCCCTTGTCTTTATCTATGTCTGCTGCTAATCGATATTTTGGATAATTGCGAACATGATAGCAATGAGCTTGACTTCAGAGGAATTTTAGGGCATTTAGGATATAACTAGTGAGCTAGATAAATCTTTCAACGGAGTGGTTGAGAGATCGAGGATTTAATTATTTGAAAGTATTGATGCCATGCAAGAGCGTATTTTGGACTAAAAACACTTGCAATCCAGCAATAGATGTCTTGTCTTATTGCTGGTTTTAGATATTTCTTAGGCTGATTTGCATGCCTCTTGCAGGAGCTGACAGACCTGAAGAAAACACTTAATGTTGAAGTGGAACAACTCCGGACAGTAAGTGCTTGCTTATGTTAATCAGCCGACATAGGTGTGAGTGTCAGATAAAGATATGTATATAACACTCATATATTTGATTCCTGAAATAAGGAATTTCAAGAACTGAGGAGCACCCTCCATCAGCAACATGAAGACGTTACTGCTAGCTTGAGAAATTTGGGGGTAAGTTACCAAAAACCCTTTGTTTTCGTTCCTTACTTATGTTGCTTAGGTTCGGGTGTGAGTGCTGGACATAGATATGCGTCCATATCCTTGTATTCATGTCTATATATGAATTGACTCATACATGAAACTAAAAATGAAAGAGTCGGAGTAACATACTTTCTTGTTCTAGTTTAATTGTATTGGTCTATGCTTCTGGAAAGTAGCATGTTGTTGAGTCCTTTGGAAATTTTTGCAGCTGCAGGATGTCCTGGAAGGTGCTAAAGATGGTGAAGAACTCAAGGTTGAAGGAAAGGAAGAGGAAATGCAAACTCCACCACCCATAAAGGCAAATGAAAAGGAAGTAGAGAACTAGATTGGTTATTATAGAAATGACCATTCTTGTATCATGAAATGTTATCATGTTTCTTAGGTTACAATTCCAAGTCTTTTATCTGAGCCAATTGACAGGGCATTGGAGTTTAATTAGTCTACATTTTGAAAGCATGGTTTTTTATATTGGCTTCTGAACTACTCAAGTCGAATATTAAAATACTCGAATTTAGCTCACTCGAGTTTGACTCAATAATATACGACTCGAATTTGAATTCTTTTCTAACCCAAATAACTTATAACAAGCATTAGTTGAAACATGCCTAAACGATGGGAGCATGAAAAGGTTTAATGTACCATTAGGTATCCAAATTTATCACTAATTACAAATATGGGATATGTGTATTTTCAATAACAATTTAGTACCTATATTTGTCAAAAGTTATGCATTTGGTACCTAAATGTGAAAATGTGTACTTTTCTGTGAACAAATGTGGTACTTGTGTTTGTCAAAATATACCATTTGGTACCTAAATTTGATGGTTTTAACATGTACCTCATTGCTTGTTGGAATGCCACATCAACTTGTGTTGAAATTGTCAAATTGGTACCAAATGTGCAACTTTTGAAAAATACAGGTACCGAATTTGTTTAAAAGGAAAACACAGGTACCAAGAGACAAATTCAACTACCAAAATTGTATATTAAGCCTTTGAGAAAACAGGGAAATTATTTTAACAAATCTTATCAACATTCACTGGTGAAGACTTATCTGAATTGAAGCTTATATACACCTAAAAACATATAGTGATTAAGGACCGGTAAATCTACTATTGCTATTTGCAACACAGGAAAAAGTACATTAAAATTCAGATACAGGTTGATGCCTTCGAAGTTCGATGATTCGTTCCGAGAATAATCACGATCATGGTATTTCCTCCTCCTACCAGCCGGAATGAGACAATGAGTGGTAAATTCCACTTTCGTGTCTCCCGGTCAATGATATCAGCCACATAGTTTAACCCATCAATTCTAGGGGAAGAGATTAAACGAACTGGGTTATTAGGTAACCAGAAATCATTCCAGATACACATTGAAGAACCAACATCCACCTTCCAATATAAGCCTAATTCCAAAGTCTTGCGAGAGCTCCAGATGCTTCTCCAAATTTATGAGGGGTTAGAACCAAGATTAGACTGTAAAAAATTGCTTTGAGGGAAACATTGGGCTCTTAATAATCTTGCAACTAGGGAATCGGGTTTGGAGATGAGCCTCCACCCTTGTTTGGCAAGCAACGCAATGTTGAGCTTGCTTAAATCATGAAACCTCATTCCCCATTCTCCTTTGGTAGACAAAGGTTGTGCCATGCGACCCAGTGAATGCCCCTTTTATTTTGGGAATTTTGCCACCAAAATATCGCAAATAAACTTTCAATTTCTTTGCACAAAGATTGGGGAAGAAGAAAAACAGATATCGCGTACAAGGAAATAGCCTGTAGAACCGACTTAATGTAAACTTGTTTGCCCCCAATGGAGAATGATCTTGTTCCCCGATGATTCAAACTCTTCAAACATTTCTCCTTTAAGCTCAAAAGAGAGGTTCTCTTGTTCCGGCCAATCATAGATGGCAAACCCAAATAGGCTTCTGGAGACATCCAGAATGCGACACACATCAGCAGAGTTTCCAGCGATCACATTAAAACTGAAGAAGATGCTAGATTTATCCAAGTTTATCTACTGTCCAGAGCATTGAGAGTATTCTGCCAAGATTTCTTTTAAAACTGTGGCACCTGTAGCGTTTGCCTCACCAAAGATGATACTATCATCAGCAAATAGGAGGTGGGTGACTAAAGGGGCACTACGAGTGATTCTCGCCCCTTTCATTCTCCCATGAGTGACAGCTTGTTTCAACAGAAAAGACAAGCCTTCGCTACAAATTAGGAATAGAAACGGGCTCAAGGGATCACCTTGTCGGAGCCCTCTAGTAGGCACAAAACTATCTCCAACGAGACCATTAGAAACCACCGAGTAAGAAACCGAATTGATGCAGCTCATAGCACACTGTATCCAACCCTCTGCGAAACCCATCTTGTGCAAAACAGCATCGATGAAGGAGCACGCTACCCGATCATACATATAATCATTATAAAAAATACAAACGTTAAAAATGAAACTTATCATTATGTCTATTGAATATTATATAAACCTAATAACTCTATGTCTTCCGGTCATAATAATGTTATTTTCTGCATGACATATGTTTTATATGAGCTTTATTATATTATTAATTAATTTTATATAGATTTTAATAAACTCGTATGGTTTGTTTTTCTCCGTATAATATGATATTTTAAAATTATGTTATCTACTGATATAAATTTGGATTACTGTATCAACAATTCATTTCCCTATTTTTAGACTGATATTCTTTGTTAAAAAAAGAAAATAAATAAATCTAAAATAGTCAAAATACTCATACATACCTTTTCTATAATTATCAATATACAATTGTTGTCTAATTAATGTGCGACGAATATCGTAGATGTTCACTATAAAAACAACCATATCAATCTAATTTGTTTTATTCTCGGACAGCGGCTGGTCCATCGAAGCCTCCGACTAGTGGGGGGCAGTCTAAGGTGGTAGCAAGAACGCTGCGTATATGGCGTTTAATCCGGATAAGCAACATAAATCTTTTAAAAAGGTTGCTCAAGGTGCGGTGGTCATTCCGATGGTAAAGGGTCAGAAGGCTACAGTTGTGGACTGTTCGGCGCAGCAAAAGACCGGTCAATCAGAGGGAGACCATACGGCTATTAACATTGTTGAGAAAGGAATGGGTGAGAGACCTGCGTCGGGTATTAAAGTGGGTAAACAACGTGGCTCGGGTAGTAGGATTGGTAAGGAGAATATTGCTAGGGGGCTCAAGGTACGCGAGGCTGTGGAATCGAAACAAGGGTACCAGGTTGTCCTGGGGGAATTGGTACAGAAGGTTGATACTCATTTGGTGAACCTTGGTCAGGCGAGCGCACCGTTTGGGGAACCTCCTGATGGGGTCGATAAGAGAGTTGGATGTTAAGCAGAGGAGACTGATTGGTCTGACTCATCCAGCTCAAATTTTATGGTTGATGCGAATGACATTGAGGGTCCCTTACTTGGGGGCGTTTAATCAGGTCTTTCTTTCCTTTGGATTTTGTATCCATGATTAAGTTTATGTTTTGGAATACTCAAGGCGCTGCTATTAGGAGAATTTTCAAGTCCTTTGTGCAGGAGTATCGACCGAGTGTTGTGACTTTGTTTGAACCTCGTATTAATGGTAGGAGTGTTAATCGTGTTATCCGTCATTTGGGGTTTTCACATTCTTTTCGGATAGAGGCTCATGGTTTTAGTGGTGGCATTTGGTTTTTATGGAGGGGTGGGGTGACCTTGGAGATTGATCATGTTTCGAACCAATTTGTTAACGGGAAAGTGCGGTGACAGAATTCAGATGTTTGGATACAGTTTATAGCGGTGTATGCAAGCCCTAATAGCACAAAGAGAAAGTTCTTATAGAATCAACTTCAGTCTTTAGACCCTGGGGATGCCCTTCCGTGGGTGCTCGAGGGTGATTTTAATTTTATTTTGTGTGGCGGGGAAAGACTGGGAGGGGTTGACAGTAATGGTGGTGGGAGCCGATTGATGGCTGAGTTTATCTTCCAATGTAGCCTGTTGGATCTTGGTTTTCAGGGTCCTCCCTTCACTTGGTCGCGTGGGAATTTACAACAGCGTTTAGACAGGTGTCTGATTAATTCTAATGTTTTTTTGACTCTCTGGTATTACATTTGGATCGGTTGGGCCCCCTTCTTCTTCGTCTTCGAGACGTGGGGGTCTACTTCGCAGGATCGGCCTTTTAGGTACATGGCTGCATGGCATGATCACCAAGAATTTGTAGATTTTTTGAAAACAGTTTGGCGTAGGGATGCTTCTCTGGAGCAAAACGTTTCAAATTTCTCTACTGAGGTTATGGAGTGGAATAGAGATATTTTTGGTCACATTGGTCGTAAGAAGCGTAGGATTTTGGCTAGACTTCATGGGATTGATGTTGTGCTTTCTAAAAGACACTCGGATTCCCTTGTGGCTCTCGTGGCTTCTCTTCGGGCAGAGATGGATATCCTACACGAGCAGGATAAGACGTTTTGGAGACAAAAATCGTGTTCGCAGTGAATTCTTGAGGGTGATCGGAACACGAATTTTTTTTATGCCTCAACTTTAGCTAGGAGAAGAGCTAATTTTGTATCTGCTCTGAAAAATGATGATGACATATGGTGCACAGACCAAAGTTTGCTTGCAGGCATGGCACGGACTTTTTTCGGACTCTTTTTTCTAGTTCTGGTTGTGATATCTCGACTTTTTTGATATGGGTGCTTTTTAAAGCCCCGAGTATTGATGGGTTACATAATATCTTTTATTAGAAAAATTAGAGCATTGTGGGCGCATCAGTTTGCAATTGTATTTAGCAGGTATTCGACTCTGGTATTCTTTCTGCTCATTTAAACCGTACATTCTTAGTTTTTATTCCGAAAATGGCGTCTCCGGAATGGGTGTCGCAGTTTCGGCCTATTAGTCTGTATAACATAGTATATAAGGTTATCACGAAGATCATTGTTGAGTGTCTTAAGCCTTTGCTTCCACATTGGATTTCGAAAAACCAGACTAGCTTCGTTTCTGGCCGCTATATCATGGATAACATCGTCATTGCCCAAGTCTGATGCGTAGGAAATTCGGTAAGAGAGTGTGGATGACCATAAAGGTAGATTTGGAGAAAGCGTATGATAAACTTGAGTGGGGGTTCATTGATGACACTCTTAGAGATGTTGGAATTCCAGATGATTTACGGTTGATGATTATGCAATGTGTTTCCTCGGTTTCGATTCAGGTTCTTTGGAATGGTTCGAAAACTGGGCCTTTTTTCCGACCCATGGTATTCGGCAAGGGGACCCATTGTCACTGTACCTATTTGTGCTTTGCATGGAACGTCTTGCGCAGTTGATTCAAATCTTGGTCCAACAGGGACCATGAAAGCTGTTTCGTACTTTCGCTAGTAGCCTGGCATTTTGCATCTATTTTTTGCTGATGATTTAGTGTTATTTGCGGAGGCGTCGGTTGAGCATATGGTAGTTATTAAGGCTGTCTTTTTTAAATTCTGTTATGCCTCAAGACATAAGGTGAGTCAAGCGTAGACAAATGTGTTTTTCTCTAGAAATGTTCTTTCTCATTTGCGTTTTGATATATGTTCGACACTTGGGATCTTAGAGGTTGTTGATCTGGGCAAGTATTTAGGTGTTCCCATTATTCATTAGCAAGTTACTGCGGATAAGGGGGTGTGCATCTAGTTAAGTGGGATACTATTTGTAAACCGGTGACGCATGGGGGCCTTGGGTTCCGCAAAATGAGTGATCAAAATGATGCTTTTCTTATGAAGCTAGCTTTCCAGTTGGTAGCTAATAAGGATGTGTAGTGAGTTCGATTTTTACGTGCTAAATATAAATGTCTTGAGGAAATTTCGTTTGTGCTTCGCCATCAGAATGTGTCGAGGTTATGGAAAGAGATTGACTTAGTTTGGAACGATGTTTGAAATAACATCACCTGGAATTTAGGCAATGGACATTCCGTTGATTTTTGGTTCGATAACTGGATTGATGAAGTTGGTCCCTTGTATAAATATGTTGTCCCAGGATTGGCCACAACCTTGCCGCGCATTACGGTTGCTTCCATGGTAGATTTGAATGGGGATTGGTCGTGGCAGTCTTTCCAGCACTTGCTCCATGTGGATGTGCTGTTGCAGATCGCTGCAGTCAAGACCCCTTTGGCTCATCTCCCGAATGATACTATTGGATGGAGGGGGAGTCGAATCATCAATTTATGGTTAAATCAGCTTATCGCATTCGCACTGACTCTTTTGGTGACGACTCTGAGGTAGTTTGGAAGATCGCTCAATCTTCAAAGGCTTGCAGAAAATTCGTGTATTTATGTGGCTAGTTTGTTGCAACAAACTTATGACCAATAGCGAGCGGGTTCGGAGACATTATGCTATTCATAATAGATGTCCTATTTGTCGTATGGAGGAGGAGATGATTTGTCATGTGTTGCGTATGTGTCCGGTGGCGTTGTCGACCTGGCAAGAGTTGGTTAAACAAGAGAAACTTGATGAATTCATGGAATTAGAGACTAAGACTTGGATAGCGGTTACCTTACGAATCCGGAATATTTTGCGCGCAATGCTTCTGACTGGGCTCTTCTTTTGGGGATGTGATTTGGAACTTAAGGCTGCAGCGAAATGCAGTGGTTTTTAATAGTGTGGATGCGTTTCAGAAGAGTTTGTTGGCTCCCTGTCATCGCCTGGTATCGCTCTCACGGGCTGCTCTTGATGGAAAAGTAAATACTGTTGGTGTTGATGGCAATTCGCCGAGGGGCCCGTCTAGTTGGTTGCCACCGGATGAGGGATTGGGTAAATACCGATGCAACTCGTAGTGTTACAACCAGGGCTGCTTCATGTGGCGGGGTTTGATCACATGGGCGATTGGTGTTTTGGCTTTACCAAATTTATTGGGGCCCGTGAGACTGTTGTTGCTGAACTTTGGGGGGCTTATACGGGGCTTCTGTTTGCTTGGGAGCGAGGGGTGCGACAACTCATCTTGGAAGTTGATAGTTTTGAGGCTAGGAGGCTAATTCTTTCTCATCAACCACCCCTTTGTGCTGCATATTTGGGATTTGCTGCGCAGGCCATAGGAGGTACGAGTTGCACATGTTGTGCGATCGGGTAATTGTGTGGTGGACGCGATGGCTAAAATGGGTTCTTGTAGTGATTTCGAGGTACATTGGTTTGATTTCCCGCCTCATGAAGTGGCGGCTTTGCTCCTGGCCGATGCTGGATGAATTTGGATGTGTTTATTTTGTCCTGTTGTTTAGCCAGCGGTGTTGGTTGTTGCTATGTTTCTTTTGTTTTAGACATTATCTCCTATACTCTTTTTATTCATTTAAGTTTAAAAAAAAAATTAATTAGCCATAGTGAATGTTTCTGTATGGTTCTTGTATAAATGAAATCATACCCTTTTTCACAAAAGAAAAAATAAAACATATAAAAGACAAATATATATATATATATTGTCTGAATAATTTAAAACAAGAAAATCCAACAGAATATTAGGTACCAAATTTATTCCCACATTTTAATTATTCATGAACCACGAATATCATATACTATTTTGCACGTCTTTTATTTATTTATGTAAATTGTCAGCTATGTGTCGACAGCGATGGAGCAGACCAATAAATAACAAGTTCGAAATCATACATGATTAACTAAATCCTCATCTTTTATTTATTCCTGCTCTATCTGAGTGAAGAGAAATTATATCATGGGTCATTCTCGCCACGTCATTCATGGGACCAACCAATAAAAATTACTAATCTTATTATTTTTTGTAACATATTTTTATCAAGTGAAGATTCACTTGGTAAAAACTGTTTTTAAAATTATTTTACAGTAAATATAAGTGAAGATTTACTTTGTAAAAAATATGACATTAAAAAAATAATAAGATAAGTGATTTTTATTAATTGATCTCATGAATGACGTAGCGAGAATGACCCATGATATAATTTCTCATGTGAGACATTATGTTTTTGGTATTACATCTCCAAACAAATGACACTCTTTTAGAAAAAAATACAAAGTACAACAAATCATTATGATTGTCTAATTTAAAAATCCGGAAAATAAAGGAAATGCAAATTAGAAAAATTACTTTAAAATTAATTAAAAGCTTACTAAAATATGGTTATAGATAATTAATTAGGGTCTAATTATGTGGTAGTCCTCTGGTAAGTTGAAATTTAGGATTTAATCCCTATAATTGGGACCTTTCTACTTTTATAATATTATTAGTTTGATAATACACTTGGTCGTTGCAATGAAAAAATGATATGGATTTAGTAAACATGTAAAGTTCATCCTTTTACTTCTATAATATTATTAGTATGTTTAAATTGATAACGCAATAAAATTGGATGAACATATAAATTTTTTATTGATTTAACTTTATTGATTGAATTTCTACATGATATTGATATCTAACTGAATACAATAAAAAAATCTACGTCATCATAATACTTACGATATCCTAAAAGGTGCGACATGTTTGATCTAATAATATTATGGCTCTGTTTGGCAATTAACGGATAGTTGATAGCGGATTACATTAGCTGATAATATTAGCTAATTTGACTAGCAGATTACATTAGCTGATTGTATAAAAGTGTTTAGTAAAATTAACTGGTAGTTGATAGCTGTTTGATTATTTGAACAAGCAAAATGACATATAAGAACATTATTATATTTGATATTTGTTTGAATAATTTATTAGTCATTAACATTTAGTATTTATTAATATTAATTATATTATAAAAATTAAAATTTTTAATATCGTTGCTGAGCATATAGGAGGATGTACATATTAATTTTTTATTTGTGATATTATCTTTTTAATATAATTTTAATAATTATTAAATTTAGATGTATATATTAATTTTTTATCTATAAAATTATATTTTAAATATAATATTATTAATTATTAAATTTATATGCATTTATTAATTTATATATTAATTTCTTAATTATGAAATTATTTTTTAATTTTATTAATTAATCAAATTTATGTTATTTAGAGAATTTTTTTTATAATTATCAAGGAAAAAACAATCTTTATAAGTTTTTTATTCAAATTTCTAACTCAAAAAGCTCCTAAAAGGAGCATTTGTAAAATGAGAGATTTCAACTCAATCCGCTATTACAATCTTCTATTTACCAAATATTTAAATTAGCGAATTTGACTGGTTAAACCTCTAATTTTAGCTCAAAAAGTTATTTACCAAACATGGTCTATATAATTAGAGTGACTAAATTATGTTAAATTAAAGTAAAAAATCAAATCTTGAACTTCAATACAATTGGACTGCACACTAATTTATGTTTTCTGCCCTCTTTTAAGTAAAAAAATACAATAGAAGGACTACAATGAGAATTAAACCAATTATTAATATGAAAAGAATCACACCAAGTATTCCTAGCTACCCGGATAATTTGAAAACAAATAAACTATCATTTTCATTAACAATAATAGGTCTTTCAAGCATCCATTAATGGCTACTCTTCTTCACCAAGTACTTATAAATTGGACCAAATTGAACAGCTCCGATCACCACCTCTCCATCAAAGCAAAGATGTCTACCCCGACGTTCATTTTCTCCTTTCTTCTTCTTCAGCTCCTCTTTGCCTCGCCGACCTCCGCCGCAGATGGCAGTTGGCAACTCCTACAGAAAAGCATTGGCATCTCAGCCATGCACATGCAGCTCCTTAGAAACGACCGTGTGATCATGTTCGATAGAACCGATTTCGGACCATCGAATCTGCCACTACCCGGAGGGAAATGCCGCAATGATCCGACCGATACGGCGCTCAAAGTAGACTGTACGGCTCACTCAGTTGAGTACGATGTTTTGGCCAATAAATTCAGGGCCCTCACTGTTCAAACAGATGTTTGGTGCTCTTCGGGCAGCATCATGCCCGACGGTAACTTGGTCCAAACAGGCGGTTTCAACGACGGTGAACGTCGGGTCAGGGTTTTCAGTCCGTGCAGGACATGCGATTGGAATGAAATACCAAATGGATTGGCAGCAAAAAGATGGTACGCCTCTAACCATTTATTACCAGACGGAAGACAGATCATTGTGGGTGGTCGAGGACAGTTTAACTACGAGTTCGTCCCTAAAAACCTTGTCGCCAATAAGATCAACTTGCCTTTCTTGTCGGAAACAAACGACAAAGGAATCGAGAACAATCTCTACCCTTTTGTTTTCCTCAACGTTGATGGAAACTTGTTCATTTTCGCAAACAATCGAGCTATCTTGTTCGATTATGTCAACAATAAAGTCGTGAAAACGTACCCTACAATCCCCGGTGGCGACCCTCGAAGCTATCCGAGTACCGGCTCCGCCGTTTTGCTGCCATTGAAGAACTTGAAAGCTGCAGCCATTCAAGCTGAAGTTCTGGTTTGCGGTGGTGCTCCTAAAGGAGCTTACCTCCAATCCTTGAAAGGTGTTTTCATGAAAGCACTGGATACATGCGCACGGATCAAAATAACCGACCCAAATCCAAAATGGGTCATGGAGACCATGCCTCTAGCTAGAGTCATGGGTGACATGATTTTGCTTCCCAACGGCAATGTGTTGCTCATCAACGGCGCAGGTTCCGGGTCAGCCGGATGGGAACAAGGTCGAAACCCCGTCCTCAGTCCCGTTTTGTACCGAACTGATAACGTTATCGGCTCACGGTTCGAGACGCAGAACCCGACAACCATCCCCCGTATGTATCACTCCACGGCGGGGTTACTCCGTGACGGAAGAGTTTTAGTCGGCGGAAGCAATCCTCACGCGTTTTACAACTTCACCGGCGTGCTTTTCCCTACCGAACTGAGCTTGCAGGCGTTTTCTCCGGCGTACTTGGATGCTAAATTCAAGAACCTGCGGCCGACGATCGTTGCTCCGAAGTCAATGTCGGGGATCAGATACAGGAGGAAATATACTATCCAGGTGATGATTCCGGGTGGCAAAGTCGACGGAAATTCAATATCGGTAACAATGTTCGCCCCGGCTTTCAACACACATTCGTTTTCGATGAATCAAAGGTTGCTTGTTCTTGGAAATGACAAGGTGATGGCTTTGGGGAACTCGAGGTATAACGTTGATGTCACGACGCCACGGTCGGGAAATCTTGCACCGGCAGGGTTTTATCTTTTGTTTGTGGTCCATCAAGACATTCCTAGTCAAGGTATCTGGGTCAAGTTGTCATAAACTAAAAATAAAAAAAAACATTCATTTAAATTTCTAAAAATAAGGTCTTTTTTTTACTAAACTAAAAATAAGGTCTGTGATTTGTGCTAAGGGGTTGTTTGATGTTATCAATTGTTAAACCAAACATGTTTATTTTGTGTTTGTTTGTAAAGATTTGATCAACTAATGTGTATATCTCTTATACTGAGTTTCTTCGATTAAATTTATCTATTTTGTGTTTAAAAAATTGTCCACTTAAATTAGAAGAAAAATCTCATGCTCCTTTTCGAGGACTCTTTCTATGCTCTAACATTAAAAAGTTAAATTATAAATCATATCCCTAAATTTTAAATCTTAACCCCAAAACCCTAAAATATACCATATTCACAATTATGTAAACCCAAATCATAAACCTTGTGTTTGGCTCGATGAATCAGTCGTTCTTGCTTGTCAAGTAGTGGAGAAGTGTTATTAGGTGATTTATGTGGGAAGCAAAAAGATAAAAAATTGACACAAGAATTTTAGAGTGGTTCGGCTTTCTAACCAAAGCCTACATCCACTACCTTAGCTTCCCAACCAAAGATTTCTCCAATTCACTAAGAATTTCTTCCCCTTTTACAAGGCTTCGGAGGCAACCTTTACAACCTAAACTCAATTACCAAGTCTAGCATCCAAAGCTTACAACCCAAGCTTTGGGGAATCCTCTCTAACAAGAGAAATCAAAGCAAACAATAAATCCCTCTACAAGGTATGTGTTTGTACTCCTGTTCTCACCCAAAATCCTAATATACTTGAGCTTACATAAACATTTTGGCTCACAAGTGTAGTCTATACAAAGAATGAGAACTAAAGCACAAAAGACTTAATTACAATCATAGACATGTTGGCATGTTGATCAGTAGTTGTTCCAGGTGCTTGAAGGGTCCTTTTATACTCCCAAATGAGTTTCTAGCCGTTGGAGACCGTTGTAAACTTTATTTCCCGCAATAAATGCAGTTCTGGAGACAGCCGTATCGATACATAGGTAGCCGTATCGATACATAGGTAGTCGTATCGATACTCGTTCTTTAGAAACTAGCCGTTATGCTCGCCACATCCTTAGTGTATCAATACGCCTTTGGAGCGTATCAGTACGGTGTATCGGTATGCTACAGTCCGTATCGATACAGTGTATTGGTACACTGCAAGGAAATAGCCGTTGGGGGTTTTGAACTAGCCGTTGGGGATTTGAAAAGCAAGGATCGGTACGTCCCTTATCCGTATCGGTACACGTAAGTCTATACCGGTACGATTTTCGATTTTGGAAAAATATTGTAGCTAAAGTGTATCGATACGGGGTGTAACCGTATCGGTATAGTTGTGCTGAAAACTTGAGTTTGACCACTTTAAAACATTTTAAACACTTCCAAAACTGTTTGAAAATACCTCAAACTTATTTTCAAGTTGTTTGGACTTAAAAATATTTTTAAAAACTTTTCAATTTAGTCCAAAACTATTTTCAATTATTATATCAAAACAAAAATCCTAATACCCTGTCCCTAACACTAAACCTTAATCATAAACCTAATTTTTAATTAGTGTGGGGACATAAATAGGGGCAACAAAAAGGAACATTAGATTTATATTTCTTAATTTGCCTCTTTGAAAAATTTAACAACTTTTATCGTGCACATTTCACTTCCAAACTTTTTTAAAATTTTTCAATCCATCAAAATTTAACTTTTCAATAACGATTATGTCATTTTAATTATTTTACAATATATAAAATTAAGTAAAAAAATCAATAAAAAACTATTAGAAATTATTCACGTAGTTCGTTAAATAACCTACATCTTGCAAGGCATTGTCTATGCCTCTATGGATGATGAACTCCTTATATATTAGTTGGAGTTACTTTTTTAACAAATACTATTTCGAGTTACATTGAGTGGGGCACTCACTCTTTTATAAAATTGTAATTTATCTCGAAAGAGATATTCATTGAAATAACAATGTGAAATAATTAAACAATTGTACTCCAAAAATGTTTCTTAATGAGCATACTTAGACCGTGGATTATTTATATAAGTTGATCGGTCATTATATTCCAACATTTCTGATTTTCTCAGTCTAATACAGAGATTTTTTTATATTAACGTTGGAAATTTCCGACATTTAGAAGAAAATAATATCAAAAGTCTAAAGCAAATAACTCCCCCAAACCTACGAAATAATCACCAAGTTGCAAAATAAACAAACATTATATACTGCATCTAATTACCATCAAGACTGAATACCGAACAACTCATAAGAGTTAGTGTAATAGTGAGACACATTGTTCTCTTAAGAAGATAATTTGAGTTTAAATTTTGAAAACGACATTGTTAGAAAAATTTCGAATTCCGAATATGGACCATAAAAATATATGTACTTTAACAAAAGATTGAATACTAAAAAAAGTAAACTATAACCTTTAAACCCCAACCCTAAACACATTTTTTTAATATTACATATACAGGGTACCAAAAGGGGAAAAAATTTATATTCTTATTATTAGAACATATTATGATATTTTTTCGGCCATTGCACATTTTTTTTGATAAAACTTAAATTTTATCCTAATTCTAGCTAGATGAGAGGGAAAGGGGGAGACTCTAGAGGAAGAAAAGAGATATTCCTGGTGAATTTAGAATCCATAGCTTAAAAAAAATAAGAGAATAAAGACCACATTAAACAACTTGTCATTGCAGATTAAAAAACACATCAATGAAATAAATTATTAAAAGACCACAATTTACATCTTCCCGAGAATATTTCTTTGGTTGGTTTAACTCCTAAAAAATTCTCTGTTTTTAAATATTTCAGTTGACAAACATGGTTTATTTTAAATTATTATAATCATAAAATAAATAATTGTAAATTTCGAACCTAAACTTATGGAAGACAACGGACGTGAGTGGAACAAATTAATCAACAGAAGAATGTTCGGTCGAAATGTAGAGTCAAAATCTTATCTCATTCAATGGATGGAATGTCACAAAAGTCTTGTTTTGTTTGATTGAGATCAATTTGTTATATAATAATATTGATTATAATGATCCATATTGTTTAGAAGCACAAGTAATTAACATGTTCATTCATATTTATTGAATTTATTTGTTATATTCGATAAGTATGGTGATAAATTTAATTTCCAATTTTTTAAAATTTTATCAATTTAATTATTGTTTTTAAGTTAAATTTAACGCTCAATCTTTTAAAAAAGAGTTGAATCGTTGCTTTTTAATAGAACTACAAAATAAATGTTAAATTTTTAGTGGTACTAACATGGTATTTTGGATGGCGGTCTATGTGTTGTCATATTTTTTTATTTTTATAAATTTTAAATTATTTGTTGACACAATATAAGACAAATATTTTTCATATCGATATAAACTACATATAGATTGCCACAAGCAAAGGTAAATTGTTATGGGAGCCATGGTGGCCATTTTCCCCAATTTTTTTTAAATTTAAAAGTTATCCCTTTAAAATTTTTAAAATTTTAATTTGGCCCCTGTAAAATTTAAAAATTCTTATTACATATAGTTTATTTTTGAATATTTATTAAATTTCCTTCTATTTTTTTAAAAATTTTCATTAAGTCTTAATTTAAAAAAATAGTTAAACACATTTTCTTTTTTGAAAATTTAAAATTAAACCCTTAAAAGATTGAAAATTTTAATTTAAGCCTTTAAAATTTTTAAAAAATTTAGTAGTCAAGATCCGCCCCAAACAAAACTAAGTTAAAAACTGATATATACGTTAATAATTAAATTTATCATTATGGCTATTCGATATTACGTAAAGCTAACAAAACGAATGTGTTCGTGCTATAATTATGTTATATTCCACAATGGCATATATTTTATATGAACTTTATTATATTAATGGAGTATTTATTTTATATAGATTTTGATAAATTCATATGGTGTGTTTTTCTGTGTAATGTGATTTTCTAAAATTATGTTATTTATCAACTAATATAAATTTGGATTTATGTAATTTTATAATTATTAAAATTTAACTTTTTAATCAATTAATTTGAATCAAATATTATAAAAGTTTATTATGAATATAACTTTCTATCTAATTTACTTCACTTACGACATTAAGATTCGACTCCTAATCTTAATATATACCTTAATGGTAAGATTGGGAAATATATATATATATATATATTAAAACAAGAAAATCCAGAAGAATATTGAGTACCAAATTTATTCCCAAACATTTTAATAAATCATGAAACCATGAAAACCATATGTATATATAATATATTAACTCACACGTCTTTTGACTTTTTGTTTATTTATATAATTTGTTAGCTTTGTGTCGATAACGATGGATCTGAGTCATCTGACCAATAAATAACACTTTAAAATTGTTGATGAGAAACCAAAATTTGCATAAGGTTCATGTCCCAAAATTTGCATCATATATTCTCAAAGTTTACAATTCGATCCATGAAAGAACAAACATTGAACCAATGTTCTTGAAATGTTATTTAAGAATCGATTTAAAAAATATATAAACTGAAAATTAAAAATAAATATGTATCATTTAACATAATTTGGGATTTAATCTTTATAATTTGATATTCTTTTTTTGAATGAAAATTGAACCTCATTAAAAAAATCCTTCATACCTAGATTCGATCGAAATTGAGCTCAAGCATTGGAAGGAGGAAAAGAGTGTCCATACTTGTTATTCCATACTCGAAAATCATCCAAATACAAATTCGTAGCGGAGAACTCACACAAAACACACTCTGTGTTTACATTGACAACAGTTAACCATAAACCCAAAACAATACCATTATTCCTAACTTGATGCACAATTGAAACAAAGCAAGCTACAAATAAAATACATAGTGTAATACCCCAAATTTTACTAAGTTGATTAAGGATTATTTAGTACTAAGATAATAACTTAAAAGCTAACTTAGTGACTAAAATGACAAAAATGCAAAAGTTAGGATTTCTTTAATTATGAGTTTTGGAAAGGAAATTTCTAAGGTTTAAAGGTATCAATTGATAGACAGTGAGCTGGATAGGGTACTTTCAAAGTTTAGTTAAAAATTCAAGGAAAAATTGGAATGGGAATTGAAGATTTAAAGCTCAGTGACCAAAATGATAAGCAGTCAAAACTTGTATGGTACAAGACTAAATATGAAAAGTTGAAGGACTAAAGTTGTAATTTCCCAAAAGTTAGGGGTTTTTATTTCATAAATAAATATATCACCTAAGGGCATGGATCGAATGTGAAGATTCTGGTTTGACCCGACGTTTCTATTATTGGGAAATTACAGTCAAAGTTTAAATGGAATTCGGATACCCGAATTGAGCTGGAAAAAAAATATGAGACTTTATCATATGATAAAGAAAGGTTATAAAAGTCCATTACAAGTATTTTGAGTAAAGGGTTAATTATCGGTATATCGGATCGAATGGGAAATTTTAGAAACTGATTTAAAAGCCATGGAAAAATTTATAAAATATTATTTTATGAATATTTTATTATAGTTGGTTGGATTCTAACTAGATTTAGTTAGAATCTTACAAAATGACAAACTAGATGAATTTGTGAATAGTTGAGGGCAAATTGGTCATTTATCTTTCATTGACAATTTTGAAATATTTTGAAATGACATGGACATTTTAGTAATTTCTCAAGTCAAGATTAAATCTAGGCCATTGGATGAAGGATGATGACATTTGGCATGAATTAGAGCATTTGATCTAAAGGGTAAAATAGTCACTTGATTATTAGATAAATATATTTTATATTATATGAAATAAATTATGTCATTTGGCATAATTAGAAGTAAAAGAAAAGGAATTATTGGTTCTTCATTTCCCCTTGTTGCCGTGAGAATTGGGGGAGAATGCTTACAAATTTTCAAGTTCAATTTTTAAGCATTTAGAGTTGGATTCAAGTCCGAATCAAAGAAGGTTCGATGTACTATGAAAGAAAGGATCGAACTAGGACTTAGTGAGGTATCGTGTTAAGTGGCCGAGGTGAGTGCATTTTACCTATTATATATATATATGATATGCGGAAGACTTGCGATAAGTCGACCTTAATATTAATGAAAATGTATATGTTGATCAAAGTTATGTAAATGGCATGAAATATTAAATGGCATATGTGATACATTGATATGGCATAAAGATTTATCTAAGATAAATCGAATTTTAGATATTGGGTATGAACTGCCTAATATCGACTTAGGTGATTTATATTGATGCTTTAAACATGAAATGTTGATTATAATGTTGATTTTGCCCAAGTATTATGTTATGAGAGTCTATGGTATAGCTGGATATCCATAGAGTCCTTAGCAGTTGCATCAGTCAAGTTATGTTATATATACATGTTTTTGGGACTACTACGGTGTCACACCCTCCTTAGGGACCCAAGCCCTTGGTGATGCACCATGGGGATCCAAGCCCATGGTGCCAAGTGCACTAAAGAGGTGTTTTTATGAGGAGCAAAGAGCGTCCTCGAGTACGTACTCATCTTCATGTTATGTTAGACACTACGGTGGCTTATCAAGATGACTCGCGTACCTTGATCTCATTAATATGCTTGGGCTATGTTAAAGAATATTGCTATGCAAACAATTACTTGATGATTATAGAATATTGATAGCATGATTCTTATGTCAGTTTTGATAAATGATATAAACTACAATTGAGAATTGCTTGCCATTTTTGCAAGAACTATAATACATGAAATGCATTTATGCAGGCAGTTAAGCTAAAAGCTTAACGTATATTCGATTAATAAGATAAAGGTTTGATGTTATGATATAAACTGCAATTGTGACTCGCTTGTCATTTTGCAGGAAATGTATTGCACTGTTGTATGACAGAGGAATGACTTTGATAAGTCAGTTTTATATGATTCTATACATTGAAACACTTTACTTTAAATTATAGTTGCCTCACTAAGTGAATACTTAGCGTGTGCTATTTCACACGTAGGTTATTAGAAACTTACCGGAAGAGGAGTCAAGCATGTTAATCAAGCTGCAATCTGCCAAACATCAGTAAGACACTCTAATTTATGATATTCTATAGTGAGCATGTATCAATTTATTTGTTAGTTATTTTAAAGATAAAATTTTTAATTATCGTTTATCACGTAACGATTTGAAATTCAAGAAAGGGCCTAGGCAGTATACCTAGTTTTCACCCTGAGTTATTTACTTATTTTAATAACTGATTAACATGTTTTATAAATCAACTCAGGGTCAAAACTAGCAATATGCAAACATGTTATGAATACTCTAAAATACGAAAAAAGGGTTGTTTTATAAACTAGTTTTATGTCAGATCTTCTAAAAACAATTACAAGTCTAGAACTCTGTTAACTAATATTGTGACATCTTTAATGTGTATTTGTACTATGAATATACGTTATAAGTGTTACATTTAGTGGTATCAGAGCTACAGGTTTAGCCTGCTCTGGATGCTAAATAAAGTTTGTTATAAGTTTGTCAGTAAATACATGCCCCTAGAATGTCATATTACTGATGTGTTGATTGTATGACTTGAAGCCGCTCCACATTAGTATATGATAGAATAGATTATAGTAAGAAAAATAAGACGCTACTGGATTTCGTCAATCGACGAATCTAAGAGGTTAAGAAATGAAAGAAAAGGTAAAGATTATACAAGATAATCTTAAAAAGACTGATGATCGATAGAAGTCTTATGCAGACTTGAAAGGAAAAGATATTCAATTCGAAGACAAAGAAAGAACATGATGTCTATCTTCTCATTGTTCTTTAGACTCTTCGAGAAAAGAAGCTATATGCTAAGCTATCAAAGTGTAAATCTTGGTTGCCGGAAGTTGTTTTTCTTGGTCATGTGGTTTTGGCAGAAGAGATAAGAGTAAATCCCAATAAACTACCAACTATAGTTGAATGGAAACCTCTGAAGAATGTTTCTGAGGTTCGAAGTTTCTTGGGACTTGTTGGGTATTATCGAAAGTTTGTAAAGAATTTCTCGATGATTGTCTCTCCACTGACTAAGCTATTGAGGAAAGATATGCCATTTAGTTGGACAAATAAGTGACAATAAAGCTTTGAGACATTAAAGAAGATATTAATCAATGCCCCGATATTAGTACAAACAAAATTGGACAAAGATTATGTGATTTATAAGGATGTTTCTCATAAAGGTTTGGGAAATGTACTTAAGCAAGAAGGAAAATGAGTGGAATATTCTTCGAGACAACTTAAGACGCATGAGAGGAATTATCCTACTCATGATTTGGAGCTGGTAATGGTTGTATTTGCTTTAAAAATATAGCGTCATTATTTATATGGTGAATGATGCTATATTTACACAGATTATAGAAGTTTAAAGTATTTGTTAACTAAAAAGGAGTTGAACCTGAGGCAAAAAAAGGTGGATCGAGCTTCTTAAGGATTATGATGTGATCATTGACTATCATCTAGGAAAAGCTAATGTGGTAGCTAACGTCTTTAGTCGAAAGACATTTGTTGCCTTAAGAGCTATGAATGCGAGACTAGCATTAAAAGAAGATGACACTTTGTTTTCCGAGTTGAGAATAAAGTATACTTTATTAGATTGAATAAAAGATCTTTAGAGAAAAGATGAGAAGTGTTTGTTAAGGTTCAAATAAGTGGAAGAAGGTGAAACTGAAGACTTTGAAGTTAATTTGATGGATGCTTGTATTATCGAGGAAAAATCTATTTTTCAAACGATGAAGAATTGAAGAAATAACTTATCTTTGAGGTACGTTATAGTCCTTTGATTGTACATCCAGGTGGAAACCAGATGTATCAAGATTTAAAGAGTTGATATTGGTGGCTAGGCATGAAAAGAGTTATAATTGAGTTTGTTTCTAAATATCTGACATGTCAACAAGTAAAAGCAGAACTTTAGGTACCTTCTGAATTATCGTAACTGATTTCCATTTCTCAGTGGAAATGAGAGTAAGTGACGATGGATTTTGTATTAAGATTATCTTTGACACCGAATAAGAAGGATTTAATCTGGGTGGTTGTTGATAGATTGACTAAGTTAGCACACTTTATCCCTATTCGAACAGATTACTCTAGGGATAGGTATGCTGAGTTGTATATTAAGGAAATAGTTCGATTACATGGAGTACCAGCCTCGATAGTATCTAATAGAGATCTGAGGTTTACTTTAAGATTTTGGAAGTCTTTAGATAAAGCCTTGGATATTCGACTCAATGTTAGCACAACTTTTCATCCACAAACAGATGGACAATCAAAGTGAACTATTCAGGTTTTGGAGGATATGTTAAAGGCATGTGTGATTGAAGTCAAAGGATCGAGATATAGTTGGCTTTGAACAAATTAAAGAAGCTAAAGATAAGGTAAAGATGATAAAACATGGAGTCAAAGAACTAAGGAAATAAGTCAATTTCCCTTGTCAAAGTTCTTTGACGAAATCGTAAAGTTGAGTAAGCGACTTGGGAAAGAGAAGAAGATATGAGAAAACAGTTTCCTCACATTTTGAACCAGGTATGTGTTGAAAATTCGAGGATTAATTTTCTTAAGGGAGAGAGAATTGTAATACCCCAAATTTTACTAAGTTGATTAAGGATTATTTAGTACTAAGATACTAGCTTAAAAACTAACTTATTGACTAAAATGACAGAAATGCAAAAGTTAGGATTTCTTTAATTGTGGGTTTTAGAAAGGAAATTTCTAAGGTTTAAAAGTATCAATTGATATACAGTGAGCTGAATAGGGTACTTTCAAAGTTTGGTTAAAAATTTGAGGAAAAATTGGAATGGGAATTGAAGATTTAAAACTCAGTGACCAAAATGATAAGCAGTCAAAACTCTTGTATGGTACAAGACTAAATATGAAATTTTGAAGGACTAAGTTGTAATTTTTGAAAAGTTAGGGGTTTTTATTTCATAAATAAATAGATCACCTAAGGGTGTGGATCGAATGTGAAGATTCTGGTTTGATTTGATGTTTCTATTATTGGGAAATTGCAGTCAAAGTTTAAATAGAATTCAGATACCCGAATTGATCTGGAAAAAAATTATGAGATTTTATCATATGATAAAGGAAGGTTATAAAAGTCCATTACAAGTATTTTGAGTAAAGGGTTAATTATCGGTATATCAGATCAAATGAGAAATTTTAGAAACTGATTCAAAAGCCATGAAAAAATTTATAAAATATTATTTTATGAATATTTTATTATAGTTGGTTGGATTTTTAACTAGATTTAGTTAGAATCTTACAAAATGGCAAATTAGATTAATTTGTGAATATTTAAGGGCAAATTGGTCATTTCTCTTTCATTGGCAATTTTGAAATATTTTAGAAATGACATGTAATACCCCAAAATTTGCTATGTTGATTAAGGGTCATTTAGTACTAAGATAAGGGCTTAAAAGTTAACTTAGTGACTAAAATGACAGCAAGTCAAAAGTTGGTGTCTAGAGTCTAAAGATGGGAAACGTATACACACCTGATGGATAATTTTACTATTAAATGTTTTTACTCCACGGATAAGTAGTACATGTTACATGAAGATGATCTGTATAGTCAGGTTTTCGGTATAAGATTTATGTAGAAATTTATTCTCGATCGAACAATCAGAAGATAACAGATATTTGATTCGAATAAAATTACATGGAGAATTTATCAGTAATTATTTTATCCTGTACATGGATTAAACAGATCATGGAGAAAAATCTGATATAGACTCCAGGAATAAAAATGTAGTATAAGATATCGAATTTGGGTTGAACTGCAAAGTTAAGCGTGCTTAAGGCATAAGACGGGTGACCTATTGGGAAGGTCACATGTCAGTACTTTAGACTAATAAAAAGGAATCGGTTCGAGTTAATATTATTCATATGAATAGCCGATTAAGAAATATTAAGAGAAATTGTATCCAATAAAGATTTCAGATTATCGGTATATTTAGACCGAGTCAAAATTTTAAGTTTGACTTCATAAATATGGAATATTTATTTGATAATATTATTTGTTTTTTAGATATGGATAAGGAATTTTTAGAATTTATTTGATAATCCGGTGAAGGGGAAATCGCAATAGGAGTAGTAAGTGAATATCGGGAAATTGGATTGAATCAAAATTTCAGAGGCTGTTCCATAAGTTATGGAAAATTCATAAAATATTATTTTATGAATAAATTATTAATTGGGCAATTGTGATCTAACTAGAATAGTTGGATTTTTACAAAATGGAAAAATTAGCGATTTAAGTGACTAGTTTTGCTAATTTGGTAATTTGGTCACAATGGCAATTTTGAAATATTTTGAAGTACTATGGGCAATATGGTAATTTCCCATGTGAAAGCATTACTCTAGTTTGGTTAGTGTTGAATGGAATTTGGTTGGAATTAAACTAGAATGACAACTTGTAAATTATGATTCAGTTGGAGGTTAATTTTGGAATAAGGACTAAATTGAATAAAAAATTTAATTTATGAATACATGTGCCATGAATTAATAAAAGATGAACAAACATATGTTCATCTTTTCTTCTTCATTTCGAAAGCACCATGGGAGAAAGGGGAAAATTTAACAAAATTTTCCTAGGCAATTTTGAAGGCTCCAAAGTTAGAATCAAGGTATGTTGCTTTGCAAAAAAATGATCTATGCTTAATGCTCTTTCTTTTGATAGTAATTTTATCAAGAGTTATGAAAATTTGATTATGTTCTTGAAGAGAGAGAAACTAGGGTTGCATGTTCTATGTTTAGATTAAAGCTTGATCTATGCAAATCTAATGTTGTAGAGATGAAATCAAGCTTAGATTGTGATTAATTTCATGTTTAAGGATTAAAAACCCTAACCTTAGAATTTGGAATTTTATTTAGGGTTTTGAAATTGATGATGAAAATGAAATATTGATGATATTAGAAGCTTGATTTTGATGTTAGAATGAAAAATCCTCAACTAGTCCTTTAAGTGACCATTTTGGTATATATGAGGAAATTTGGAGAAATATTGTAAAAATTATCCCACTGATGGATTTGAAGAGATTATGAATTTAGAAGCTTGATTATGGCATTGGGACCAAAATAAAGTCCTTGAAAAGTTTAGACACTCAATTTGCCATGTAGGAAGAATTTGGGGTTTTAAATGTTAATTCTTAGAAATGAAGAATATATGTTGGAAAAATTATTTTGAGCATATTTGAATGTTGTTTGAATGAAAACAACAATGGAAAGGTTTAGTGACCAATTCGGCCACATGGAAGAATAATGGAAAAATTTTATGAAAATTTTGATTATGAGATTTTATGATTCGAATATGTTGTATGAAGTTAGAATTGAAATTAAAATACAAGGGATTAAATTGACAAGAAAGGAAATGACAAAGGACCATTTTGACGACCCTGATTAATTCAAGGACCAATTCAGCTTTGGTATAAAAGTAAGGGAAAATGTGAGAAAAATTATATAAATGTTGAATTAATTATTCGACACAAGTTTGCAAGTTTATGTATAAAATTAGTGACTAAAATGTCACTTTGATAAAGTTAGTGAAAAATGATGGAATTATTGAATAATTTGTGATTCGAGCTGGAATAAATTGTAAAATGTGCAAAATGGTCACTAGGGACCATAATGAACATTTGGCATTATTAAAGGAAAAAGTGAAAATTTTTGGAAATATTTTATATTCGGATAATTATACTAGTATAATGTAGTTAAGCAATGTTAGATTAAAAATCTAACATGAATATTGTTATGTATGTTCAAATGGTACTGTACAACTATTGATGAGGCTAAGGGTACCAGATCAAAAGAAAGTAAGGAAAAAGTATCGAAATAGCTTAGTGAGGCTAATATCATGCATGACCCAGGTGAGCGCATTTTACTTATTTATTGTATATGTGATATGAATGAGTGCATTTTTATTTATTTTATATATATGACATGAGAGAGATTTGCGAGAAGTCGATCCTAATATTAATGAAAATGTATGTTGATCAAAGTTATGTAAATGACATGAAATATTAAATGGCATATGTGATACACTGATATGGCATAATGATTTATCTAAGATAAATAAGATTTTAGATTTTGAGTATGAACTGCCCATTATCGAATTATGGATAATAATATTGATGGGCTGGATATTGAATATGAAAATATTATATTGTTATGACCAAGTACTAGTGTGGGAGTTTTTGGTATAATTGGATATCCAAAGAGTCATAGCAGCTGCAATCCAGCACTACGGTGTGTAGCGATGTCCCTCTCGCTAAAAAATGTGTTTTTATTTTGAAAATGATGTCTTCCATGGGATTTTAGAAAAACCATATTTTATTTAAAAATGGAGTCACCACCGACCACTAAGGTAGGCCGGACACCGTAAAAACCAGAGATTTTGAAAACATTGGGTTCGAAAGTCGGTTACGGATGGGGAATCATTAGCATCCCCACACCGCCCAAAATTGGTACTTTAATAATTACCGCTTTATTAATATTAAACTTTCAGGATTAAAGTGACAATTAAATTAAAATTTGATTATAAGTGCGAGTAGATTTTAAAGGCCCCGTTATCCGAGAATAAACGCCCAACCACCATCACTACGCCTGATACTGGCCCCATTTACGCTCGGATAAAAGGGCACCACATTGATAAACTTATATTCCAAATGCAACCTAAAACATGGCAAACATAAATAAATATAATGCAATAAAAATATAAATAAATAAGAGCATAATAAAATATTAATCTAACATAAAAAAACTAATTTGAAACATGCATGAATATTAATCTAACACATATAATAATAATAACAATAACATTAATAACAGCAGTGACCAGATCGAAACAAACTGAAAATTGAATGCTGCAAGTAAAACAAAAGAGGATGGTATTAAACGCGCATGGAAACAAGGAAGGATTGAAAACATAATTATCCAGGGATGGAAACAGAAGCGGGTTAAAAGATTAGGGACTGCTTGTGCAATTAGACCATAACTAAAAAACGCGGATCCTCTTTGGGTATCCGGGTCAAAACGCGGGTTGGGGGTGCCGAAACGACACCGTTTTGGGTTTGTAGGTTTAAAACATATAGGGTTTATTATTTTTTTCGATCATATTAAAATAAAAACTAAACCTAACCCTAAGCTCTCATTCTCTCAACCTCACAAACGGCGTCGCTCAAGGGGAGCTGTTATTCTCGGCCGGTCATCGGCCAATGGCCTTACGGCGGTTGTCACGACGGTACCAGGTAAGGGTCTAACCCTTTTTTGCTCTTTATTTATTCAAAATAAAAGAAGAAAAAAAAACAAAATAATTTTGATTTCGAAGAAAAGAAGAAGGATTTACCCTTTTGATTTCGAATTGTTTTTTACAAAAGTTCCCCTTGTACAAGTTTTTTTTGAATCTGAAAACAACCCATTTCTTTCTGATTTTTTTGTCTCCCCCTTTTTCTACTGAGTTTTTTAAACTGACTAACTCCCCCTCATTTACATTTGCTTTCGGTTTTTATAAACCAAAATAACAACTCCCCATTTCTTTAATTTGTTGATGCAAATATGGTGATAGGAGAGCCGGATTCTTGGAGTGTCAGGGTATGGCCGGGTGGTTTAGGGTATGTGACATAATGAGTATGGGGTTGGCAAAGGGTTTAGGTTAGATTTAGGGATTATGGTTATTTTTGGGATTATGGATGAATTTTGAGGTTTCAAAATGGTGGTTGTCGGTGATGGCGGCGGCGGTAGCGGAAAAGAGTAACGGCGGCGGCGGCGTGGCAGATTGGTGACAGCTAGGGTTAGGGTTGTTTTAGAATTTTAGGGTTTTTTGTTATCGAGTCCGAGTCGGATCTGGGTCAGGTATTTGGCTTGGATCCGGGTTTGGGTGTAAATGGGTTTTAGGTTATTTGTTGTAACGGGTTTTTGGGTTTGGGGGTCAAAACGGGTTATGACAGTTGCCCCTCTTTGCTCATTGTTGTGTAACAGCAATAGAGCAAAGACTAAGAATGACTCATTTTGATCCGGTCCGGCTAGGCTTCTCCTCTTGACGTACGTCTTCATTCTTCTGTAGATCTTCTTTCTCTTTGATGCGGGTCTTCTTTCTTGTCTTGGTTGATCTACCTTGTCACTCTTGGGAAACAAAATCTTCAAAATAGGGGGTTGTCTGTTGGGGAAGCAAAATGAGTCCAGCTTGCTACATTATTGATAATAAGCTAATACCTAAAGAGAGTTCGACCCAGCTGCAACACCGACGAAGAGGCAGGGTCTACAAAATTCGATCCAGCTGCAATACTGACGAGGAGGCAAGATCGATGGATGAAAGTTCTGATGTCTGATCCAGCTACAACTCTGACGAAGAGACAAGACCAGAAAACTGACAATTTCTTCCTTTTCTCTTTTAATTTTTCTTCTTTGTTTTCCTTTTCTTTTTGCTTTTTCTTTTCTACTTTTTTCATTTTGCTCTTTTTTTCTTTTTTTCTTTTTTTAGAAATCTTTTTTTAGATACAACATTGATAAAACTTGAAAGTTGGTAAATTTTGACCAAGCTACAACACTGACGCAGAGACATGGTCTTAAGTTAGTAATGTTGATCTAGCTACGACACCGACGAAGAGTCAGGATCAAGAGTTAGTGAATTTGGTCTAGCAACAACACTGACGAAGAGGCAAGATCGGAAGTTAGTGAATTAGGTTCAGCTACAACATCGACGAAGAGGCAGAATCGAAAGTTGTATTTGACCGAGCTATAACACCGACGAAGAGGCAAGGTCTGAAGATTTGATCCAGCTACGACACCGATGAAGAGGCAGGATCGGATAGTTGATTTCTTTGCGATCAAGCTACGACTCTGATGAAGAGGCATGATTGGAATTTGACAAATTTGGTTCAGCTACATCACGACGAAGAGGCATAACCGAAAGTTATATTTGACCAAGATACAACACCGATGAAGAGGCAAGGTCCGAAGATTTGATCCAGCTACGACACCAACGAAGAGGCAGGATCAGATAGTTGATTTCTTTGCGATCAAGCTACGACTCTGACGAAGAGGAATGATCAGAATTTGGCAAATTTGGTCCAACTACATCACTGACGAAGAGGCAGAACCAGAGATTTATGTTTGTTGAACCTATCCACACTATCAACGGAGAGATAAGAACGTATTTCAGCATTTGGACTCCACTAGACCCTCAACGGAAAATCAGAATTGGATGACATCAATTTGAACATGGCCGCACCATCAACGGAGGGACATGATCATATAAGACTTGACTATTTTTCTATCTCATTTTTTTCTTTTTCTCTCTTTTTTGACCCCTTTTTACTTTTTCTATTTTTTTATTTGTTTTTTCGTTTTTTTATTTTCTCTTGATTTTTTGATCTTTTTCTTGTAACTAAAAAACAAATTCCAAGGAAAAGTTTGGTCTAGCTGCAACACCGTCGAAGAGGCAAGACCTGGAGAGGATTTGATCTACTACACCACTGACGGAGAGACTAGATCAGCAAAATGTGAGACCCGCTACACCACCGACGGAGAGGTAGGGCCGAATGGAAAAACTGATCTGCAACATCACCGACGAAGGCAAGATCTGGATAGGATTTGATCTGCTACACCACTGCCGGAGAGAATAGATCAGCAAAATGTGAGACTCGCTACACCACTGATGGAGAGACGAGACCAAATAGAAAATCTGATCTGCAACACCACCGACAGAGGCAAGATCTACATTAAGTTGGCGTACCACTACTGACGGAGGCATGATTTGCAAGATGTTGGATGACTGTGCCACTGACAGCGAGACAATATCTGGAAAAATTTACGTTGCTTTTCTATCGACAGAGGGCAGGGTCTGAAAAGAATTTCTATCTGCAATAGTAGAAATCAGGAGAATGTTGAAGTCCGTCACACCATCTTCGGAGGAATAAAATCCTACAAAAGAAAAAATATTGGTCAGTAATTGTCAAAGATTTTGTCGATGATACCTTTTATTTTGGGTGTTTCAGCATCTTCTTCGTGTTTGGCCTCCTTCAAGACTAGGGTTGGCCCTCTTGTCATTGCCCTCATGTCGAGGGTACTCGGTCTTTTTCGTAGACCTGTTATGTACAAGCAAGAATGCATGAATGGATCTAATCTTATGCCTAAATGCATGTGTCTACCCTAAATGCATGGTGACTTTGGTGTATGCACTTAATCTAAATGTATGACGTATGTAAAAATGGTTTAATGCAAGATTAATGCATGAATGTGATATGATTTTCTTTTGGTCCTCAAAGGGATGCCCTGAGTCCTCACTGGTCCAATCAGGATCTTGATCTTTTGCGTGTGACGGTGCCCTAACATCTTCTTAGGTTCGATCATCCATCTGGGTGCATGCCCTAACATTTTGTTCGTTCTTATGCTATCGTCTGAAACTGCTCTTGAATTTGACACTTTGAGTACGGATTCTGTTACCCCCTAAGTTGGGTTTATAAATTGTGTGTTGGTTCATGGCAGCTCATTATTATTATTATTATTTGGATTGGGTGCAGTTTTGCAGACTGTGGTCAAGGATGCAAGAATTTGACTTGACAATGAAGGTTGGACCTTGGCAAAGAATGCCCCCGGACTGGGACCTTATTAGAGGCACAATATTTGTAAAAGATGTGGAGGGTGCTTTTGGACATTCCCCAAGATCAGGCTCTTGTAGAGATTTTGTAAGGTGCTAGGTCGGCCAACTTTGTTGTATCTAATGGGGTAACCCGGGGACCGACTTTAAAATTTTCAAAATGTATGCATGTAAATGCAAAATGCATGTCTTAGATGTGAAAGTACTGATTCAAAAATAGTTCTCGTGGCTCAACTTTCGAACTCACGGGATTTATTTGCAACTTTGAATATTGTCTTAATATCTAGAGTGCTAGATTTTCTCCCGATGATAATTTTTCAAATTGAGGACCAATCGTGAATCTGCATTTCATGCTAATAGAATGCAAAATTAAAATGTTATGATATGTCATGTAGTTAATGCAAAGATGAATAGACTTAATTATGATATGATCACAAAAAGGTCAATTTGAAATTAAAATAATCAAATGAATAAATTAAAGTAAACATGGTAAGAATAAAAGATTTCTGCTCGGGCAAATGCACTAACTCGGCAATATACAAATCTGCCACATATTCCAAAACATACATCACAAGCATAGCCACGAGAGTGCACACACTTCGCAACTCAATCAACAACCACCCAAATGGAATTCTTCCGGTCGGTGCCAAAGGCAACCCAAACACAAAATCACTGGTGATTCTTCCCCATTTCTATTCCGGTATCCTCAACGGTTGCAACAACCTGAAAGAAACCCAATGCTCAGCTTCCACACGCCGACATACCATGCATCGAACAACAAAATCAATCATATCTCCCTTTAAACCAACCCAACAGTAATCCCTTTTCAAACCTCGATAAATCTTGGCATTACCGGAATGCATTTCGCAAAAACTGGCATGCACCTCCATCAAACCATACACCTCAACTCAACATCAAGGGACACCACATTTCGATCTTTAAAACACAACACCCTATAACCTTTAATATGAAAATCCACCGAATTTCCTCATTCCAATAACCTGAACATACGATACTGATGCATAATCACACCGTTACCTTCCTCTAATCAACTGTGGCCCGAATGAATTCACTTGTAACTTGACATCAAGTCTCCATTACGCATTACACCCAACTGCGTAAACAATATCCCCAACTTTGCCGTAACTCTCACAACCCAAGCATCGGCTATAAGCTTAGCTCGAACGATATTCAATCACCAAACTATAATTCCTAAACAACTTCAACCATCCAGGTTATCAAAAAATCTCAAACATCAATCTTTTCATTTTTTTAACCACGCGCGATCCGTGTACACAACACACTCCTCATCGTAGAATTGATGTCTCTAAAACATTTAAACATCCACCAAAGTGGCAAGCTTCACATCATGCGTAGGACAAAAGCGCTCGTGCACCTTTAACTATCTAGATGCATAAGCTACAACTTCACTTGCAACACTGCAGCCTCAACAAACCTTGATGCTAAGAACTGGATCTAGCAAACCCACAACCTGCCAACTCTAACTTTGTGTCGCTCAAAAACTAGCACCACCCAAACTCCCAAGAACCATAACACCAAAACCATCTTCATACGCTACCTTACTTATACCATCACACCATTGATTTCTGATTAGTCATCCGTAAGTGTGAACATATGTATGCATGATCACTTATATGCCCTCATAGATGTCTGTGTGTATGTATACAAAACCTTTAATGTTATGCCCGAATGTATGCATGTACTGACATATTTACATATACATATAAGTGTTTTTGCATCGTGCATGTTTATCCATTCACACTTACTAATAACGTCCTCAGAACCAGAATTCTTAGCACCATACCCAGAACTTGTACCTCCCAAACCAAGAACAATATTCACCTCTCCCCAAAAATCTACTAAGCCAACTATACTTATCGATCAAAGACCTTCTCGGTGCTTGTACACACAGAAAAAAAACATCAATAAACACAACAACCAACTGCCCCAAAAACTCAGTCTACCCGATTCAACCAAACTATGAGTGCAACCTATCCATCGATCAAACCAAACGGCATCAACAAGAACTCACATCACCGCCCCCCTTACCAAAGGCAAATCTAAACACAACTATATCCTTTACCTACACAGATACCACCCGGACCTCAGCTCATACTTACAACCACTGAAGCACCCTCGAACTGATCAACAAAACATCAACTTGTTCAGCTACCTAGAACTCAAGCACATTCGCATCATGCTATCCTCCTTTTTCACAATGACACCAGTACAACCCCCCCGACGAAACACTAAGCCTGGTGAACCTTTTATCACGCAACTCCTGAAGTTGCATCTTTACCCTCTTCAACTCCCTCGAGCCGTGCACAAAGAGCAATAGGCACCGGAGCTGTGTTTTCATACAAGTTCAATGCCAAACTCAACCTCCCAATCCAATGGCAAACCCGGCCATTCCCTAAAAAACACCTAGAAACTCACATACCGCACGACTATCATGAGCTCGCACTTCCTATGACCCTGGATTCATAACATAGGCTAGGGATGCCTTGCAACCAAAATCCATCAAACAACTCGCTTCCATTGCCAAAATAGCATTAGACAAGAATTTAACATTCTCGCCCGTGATTACCACCTTGTAACTATCAGCAAGTTTTAAGGCAACTCGCTAGGATTCAAAATCAACCACTGTTCTGTGATCCAGCTACTTATCCAAACCCGAGATTACATTAAAAACTGTAGAGCGACAACTCCAACAAAACAACTGTAACCTCAATATCTTAAAGCATCGATGATCATTTCCAAACATCATTCTCGCAACAACCGTCTCACTAGAAGAACTAGCCACATGTATTCCCGCAACCAACACTTATGAGACGATCATTCAAACCGCGACTCTCACAAATGTTATCAACGACAAGCACAGGATTTTACACTCCACATAACAAATGCAGATAATCCTGCATCATGAGGTCATATAATCTACATACTCAACGTGTATTAAATATTGTTTTAGTCTAGATACTCTACCCCCGCAGTCCTCACCCAGCACCATCATCACCTCGCCTCAAATCAGGACGATATCTTTTATCACAATTCTTTTTAATTGAACACAACCAAAACTAGATTTCGCAACTCTCTTGCCAAAACCAAAACTTCCCACACAAAATTGATAAACTTAGGTTCTGCTCAATGCACTTCGTCCGTGTACCAACACGTCAAAAATTGTGTAATCGAAAGCCAACATGTACACCCTAACATCCTGTACCAACTCACATCGGATTCGGTCACAATGACACTTCCCTACCAAAACTAGTTTAGGAGCATACGGGCTCAACCGAACAATTTGTATCCTAACTCGACAACATACACGCGACCCTGATCCCAACCATGAACTCTTATCTTTTTTCATCCAAGTATCTAAACCCCAGATACTTCTTCATAAAAATAGCACGAAAAAAACTCCCAATCCACAACATTGGGTTCCACACCCGCAGATACAGTTGTCCACCAACTAAAAACATCACTTTGCAACATAGATTTAACACATCCCAACTTACGAGCACCAATACACCCCATTTGATCCAAAACCTGAACAACACTGGCCATCCATGTCTCGAATGCCTCGGGTGACAACCCACGGTACTCAACTCCTCCCAAACTACATAGATATTCCAACGACAACCTCGTTTGCCCAACGGCTGGTGCAAACACACATACTCCAGCAACAACAGCTTACAAGCTCAAAACGTCGCCTATAGCAAGGCATCAAATCACCCAACTCTGGTTCAACCGACACAGGTGGTACATACTTTGAGGTGACAAACCCCTAGGAAACACAACACTTTTATCAACTCACTGCCCAAAGGCAACAACATCTCGCTAGATCTCATTTCTTCTCTCGGTCGTAACATAACACATTTTCTAAGGCATGATAATCATTTCAAAACAAAATTGAATCAGGCCAGCTTCATGCAAGGATCCAAGAATTTTATTTCAAAACCATACATTTCAGACTATAATAATAAGGCAATGGGTACCCCAAGCTTCCCCAACATGGCATAAAACATTCAACATATATATATCAACCACCGTGCATAGCAATCAACGTACCAATAACAATCACCGTGCAAATCAAGTAATAGGTATAACTCACAATAACACAACAACCTCCCAAACGAACCAAACATGGCTCTGATACCACCAAATGTAACCCCCTTAACCCGGTCTAGCTGCCAGACCAAACCAAGGAAGCTATATTAGGTTTACCGAAGCAAACCGGAGAGCTACATCAAAACCTGGTCCTTTTTTTTATCTTGACTAGATGCCAATTATTAATCCTACATGTACATGCAAGACTCAGGTATAACCCCTACTCAGTCGGGCATCATTTTAACATCCAATTGATCACATTTGAAATTTAGGGACCAAATTGCAAATACAGGAAATTTGCAGGATTTAAGCCACTTTTAGTATACCAATATTTAATTAGTCAGGTTTTGATCATTCATCTCAAATTTTATCTCAAATTGATCATTCAAGCTCATACAATCACATGGACAAGTTTCGGGGACTAAAATGTAATGAAAGCAAAACTGCCAAGCTAATATTACAGAAAACGGCCTCGGGTATCGGTACAGGTGTCACTGTACCGATACACATAAAATGCTCGTACCGATACACCATGGAAGGTATCGATACGCCATAACGAACTTACCTAACTTTTGAATATTTTTAATATACATACCAATACGCTTACATGGGTATCGGTACAAGGGTTTGGACTAAAAAAGTGAAATTCCAGAGGTTAGAACGTGTACCGATACACCATTACTCGTATCGGTATGCCAGGCCAAAAATCACCTAGGCGTACCGGTACTCCCTTACGTGTATCGATCTCTCAGGCCAGAAAAATGCCTAGCTGTACCGATACGGTCCCCCGCGTATCGGTACGCCTGGACCTGTAATGCCACAATTTGCTGGTTTTTCATCTCAAAAACATTCTCAAACTATTCCAACATGCTTATAACACCATACCAACATGCCATACGTATCACAAGCCAACTAGCAACTTCATTCCTACAGCACAACAAGTATCAAGCATCAAAAGGGAATCTATAGGCATGCTTCCTAATGTCCATTCAAACATGTCAAAAAGGTAAACCAGCATCAAAACAAACTTTAAAGGCCATTTACAACCCAAGAGCAACTAAAGAAATATGCTCAAACAGGGAGTTCCACAAGAAATCTCCCAAAACACAATATGTACCCCTTTGCCCTTATTCATTATAGTCTAAACCAAGACATACTTTGGAAACAAGTCTTGCCAAGATCCCCTTGCTTCTTGCTGCCTTCCAAGACCTCAATTATCTGCATTGATGGACAACAAGAGCGTAAGCACACAAGGCTTAGTGAGGAATGCTCAAAATAACCATCATCAATGCATTTAAAACCATTTATTTAACATCATCCTTTAAAAACATCATCATCATGCCCCTTTTTAAAACATGCACTTTATATCATTAAAACCAACATAATAAACCATATTCTACATGTATCATTAATCAACAACAAATCTCATTGCTAACCCTCCCCTTAAGCCTTTCATGCATTACTACCAAATGCAAAGCTTAAGGAGAAACATGTATAAATCAAACAACATTTATACAACATAAGACATTTCAATGATACATTAATAATTATATTGGCTTTCAAGTGATCAATAACAAGTCCATTAACAAAAGAGTTCATCGAATACACAGATTCAACAAGTGTTAACCCAACACTTCAAGCCATCTCAACCGGAATAGCGATACAATCACAATCGCGGTACAATAACAACCGGGTACACTTTCAACCCACATAGAAACCTATCCCTCTCATCGGTTAGATGCTTAACCCCACTAACGGGAGTATTCGATACCGTTAAACCCCTCTACCATCAGGGTACTTGGATGGAGTATTCGATACACAATATAAACCCCTTAACATCCAATGCGACTTATTTTACAGTGCACTCAATCCTATAGCCGGCCAACTATATCCGATAACAATTTTAAAACCACATCACTTGCAAATATAAATAACCAAACAACATTTACCTCACTGTTTTTAACAAGCATTAAACCATGCCCTTTCCAAAGCAACAACCATGCTTTAAAACACAAGTATAAACCATACTTAAAAGGATCACATACCATGTGCATCCTTCAGCAAAACATGCTTAAAAACAGTACATCAAATACTTTAAAGCATGCTTAAACAGTATGTACAATGTAAATCAAAACAAGTGCATAAAACCATTTCAAACTAGCACGACCGAGAAAGTAAAACCACTTTACTTACTTCCGAGCTTAGGTAAGCGTTTCAAGCTCTACCTAAACTCCCCAAAACCATCTTTAAAATATTCCAACGCTGGAATCCACATTTTCACTCACCGATACGCGAAACTTCGATTCGCCGACACGCAAACAAGCATCTGAAGTCTCCTACGCTTCTCCAAACACCTCCGGATCAACCTCCCATGTTTTTATCACACAACAACAGAGGATTAATGCATCATAATGCATTATAAACACAGCAAACACAATCTTTCTCGGATTTCCACAACACCCTCACAATTAACCCTCCACAACAACCGAAAACACCATCTAATCCTTTCCAAACACAACCCAGCCACAACCTATCAATCTAATATCACTTTTATCATCAAATAACATCTAAAAACATAATCAAAACAACCTAACACCTCCAGCAACCATACAGCCACCACAACTCCACAAAAATACAATTCTAACAACCTAAACAATTGGAGATTTAAGAGTTTCGGGATTCTATTGTTAAAAAAGACTTATCAACATTATTATACATCCATAATATGTTTAAAACCAATCTAAATTACTTGAAAACAGATCTAATTTGGATCTTTTGCTATTTCATCAATTTTACCCAATTAAATCAGTTAATTCAATATAAAAACACAAAATCAAATTATAAACCATAAATCAAGGATCAAATACTTGGGAATATCAATAAAGAACCATTCAATAGAGGAGATCACAGACCTTACCCCTATTGTGTGATTTCTCCCTCAATTGGCTTGTTTAAAGCTAGGAAAACACAAGATTTCAATGAGGTTTTGTAAATCAAAGTCAAATAATCAATTGTAGATCAAGAATCTAAGTAAAAAGGATCCCTCACCTCTAGTTTTTGATGAAAACTTGGGTGTTTGGCAGGAAAGAAGTGGAGAGAAAAGTTACGACAATTTTCATTAAAACCAAATAACTAACTTTAATATCTAAAATCACTTTTAATTAACTTTTAAAACACATGTTAAAATGATTTAATTGAAGGGAGAAATCACCAGTAAAAACTTGGTAAATTATCTCCTTAAGGATTCTAAGAATTTGACCCTTTTTCATTTTAGTCACTTTAAAAATAGTTTTCAAGCATTGCATTTTGGTCACTAGCCAAAATGTCATACCTCCAAATCTCATTTTCCAAAATTGATTATACCAATATTAATCATATATTAAAACATGATTTTTAACCATTTTCCCATATTTTTATCCCACCAAAAAATACACGGTCCCAGATTCGACTAGAATCTCTAACCCGGTCCACCGGACCGTCTAACAAACCTCAAAACCGCTAGGCCCAAAACTGGGGCATTACAACTCTCCCCCACTTAAGAAATTTCATCCCCGAAATTTACCCGGAAGAAACAAAAACAGAAACTGCTCCAACATCTCCGACTTACATTCGCACTCGGCTTCCTAACACTGTGGTGTCACCGCAACACCTTAACAAGGCCAACCAATGTACCACCCAGAACTCTATTGCTGGCAACAAGGATCTCCACCAGGTCCTTCACACAAGATAACTCAAATCTCAACACAATGCCTTACACCGGTACAACATGCAAGGAATCCAACCGATACCTTCGCAACATCATCACATGAAACACATCAAGGAACCCCTCCAACACAGGAGATAACCTCAACAATAAGCAACATGACCCACACTCTCAACAAAATCGTATAGTCCTCAAAACGCATCACCTTCTTCCAAGGCGATACCATCATGATCATCCGACCATCACAACACACTTTAAACCACTACGCCTCAGATTCGCGTAGAATTTCTGACGATCCAAAACTGCTCTCAAGCGCCCACATAACAACTTCACCTTCTCATTAGTGCCTTTCCACACATCAGACATGGGAATGTATTTTTCCCTAATTTCAGCCCAACACACGGGCGTACGACTCCTCCAACCGCACAACACCTCATACGATGCCACCTGCATACTTGTCTGATAACTGCCATTAAAGCAAACTCTACCAAATGCATGTGTCTTTCACACTTTCCCGGAAGCTCCGTGATGTACAACCCAACTCATCTTTCAAAACTTGAATTCCATGCTCTAACCCGCCATCCAACTAGAATAGATATGAAGTACATACACTTATGCTCAAGCAACACCCTCAGAACCTCACTGTAACCCAATGATCTTCATCCAGAACTACGAACTCAGGCACACTGCGCAAATGCACTAACTCTGCTTACATTGCCGCTGAGGTTTTGCCGCTGGGTTTGTCTTGATCTTTTTGTGCAGTTTTGTTTGGTGAGCGAGCTTGAGCCTCTTTAAGTTGTTGGCCACTTCTAGTGGTGATCACCTTACATTATTCATGGCCAGTTCCTCTTGTGACTTCAGTATCGCTAGGTAAACCTCCTTGCGGTCTAGTATTCAGGTTTTGAGCAAATTGTCTGACTTGATTTTCCAATGATTTGATTGTCGCCACCTAGTTTTGCAATCTCTTCTCGGTCCTGTTAATAAAAGCATCAGTTCTTTTTATGAAGTTACTATTCTCAGCCATATAAGATTCAGTTTTCAACATAAAAGCATTGAGAGAATTTTCCAAAGAACTATATGTTGTTGGTTGTTGCTGCGGTAACTGTTGTCGTTGCATATTCTGCTAGAATCCTGATGCTTGTGCATTCTGATTGTTATGGTTTAGAGCATTGTTGGGATTACTCCATGAAAAATTTGGGTGCTTCTTCCAAGCTGAATTGTATGTATTGGACATCACATTGTTGTTCTGGTTGTAACTCCCCACATAGAAGCTAGATTCCGGATTCTGCATACATTCAGAAGAATCATGGTTACCACCACATAACTCACAAAATGAATCCATTACCTTGACCTCATGTGTGTTGTTTGGTTTCTACATGTTCTGGACCATCTTGGTTAAGGTAGCCAATTGTGCCGAAATTGAGTCTGATAATCCTAGTTCATGTATTGTGGCTTGGCGTCTAACTCCTCCTCTTCTAGTAGAGGGGAATTGATAATCATTCTTGGCCAGTCTGTTTAGAATTTGCATTGCTTCCTTCGGCGACTTATCTAGAAGTATACCATTTGCCGAGGCGTCTAGCATCATCTTTGTTGGTGTATTCACGGTGTTGTAAAACATTGTTACTTGTGTCCACACTGGGAATCCGTGTATGGGGCATTTGTGTAGAAGTTCTCTGTATCGCTCCCAAGCCTCGTACATGGATTCATCATCTGCTTGTCGAAAAGAAGTAATTTCGTTACGAAGTTTATCAGTCAAATTTGTAGGATTAAACCGAGCAAGGAAATCACGACAAAGATCGGTCCAAGATCCTATTGATCCGGCATGAATGCTATTCAACCATGCTTTCGCCCTATCTCTCAGTGAATAGGGGAATAATCTTAATCGTAAAACATCGGGGGTGACTCCGTGTATTTTGAATGAGTTGCAAATCTCGAGGAAAGATTTAAGATGTTGTCGTGCATCTTCAGTTGCTGAGCCGCCAAATTGACCAATTGTGTTGATCATATTAAACATCACTGGTTTCAACTCAAAGTGGCCGGCTTCAATTTCAGGTGCGACAACTCCTAGATTAAGTCCATCAAGATCTTCTTCAAGATAGTCTCGAATAGTTCTGTTTCGTGCAAGAATCACCCATCCTCATGCTGGTACATCTTGATTCATATTGCTGTCTTGATTAGCCATTGCTACTCTTAACCTTCGTCTAAGTCTTTGTAAGGTTCGTTCAATTTCTGGATCAAAGGGATATTATGGTGTAATCAGTCTCGCCCTGGTCATATACCAATGCAAAACCAAAGTTTGTTAACCCTTTGAATCTTAAACAAGAAAAATAAAAAATAAAAAAATGCAAGAAAATAAAAACAAAGTCGCTAATGCCAATCCCCGACAACGGCGCCAAAAACTTGTTGCGCGTAATAAGTGCTACGCAATTGTGCAAGTATACACGTTGCAAGTTATAGTATAAAAGATATCATCTCTACAGGGATTGGTGCCACTTCAAGAATCTAATCTCTTGCACTGTAAATAGTAAAAACACAAATAGAAGATTATATGAGTTTAACTAATAACTAAACTAGAAAGCAATAAAGTAAAAGAATAGATGAGATCAAATAAAAGAGATAGGCCAGGTTATCGTGAGTTGAGGTGTGATAGCCGATTGGATCGTCTTGGTAAAAGAGTGCAAGGGTAACTCAGTTGCCGTGGCAACTTGCACAACAGGGTTGCCTTGGCAACTAATTGATGGTTGCCTGGGCGACTAGTTGGGCAACTACTTGGGCGTCTGGGCAGCAACTTCAAGGTTCGACAGAGCGTTCTTCAATGGTTTCTTCTTATCCCTAAGTCAAAACTCTAGCTACTTATGCATGCCTTGATAATACATCCATGCGTGAATCAAGGGTGAACAACAACCAAACTTGCGCTCTTCTTAGCCGTTGAAATCCTTAACTTATTCCTAAGCCGGATTAATCTTCACCATCAATAGATTGAATAAAGATCATATTCATTCGTTTCTTGAATCTAACTCTCCTGATATTAGATAAATAGATGAAGTTACGAGATCCTCTCCCAATTCACTCGCAAACAAGAATAAGAACCAAGAATGAATAAACCTTGAATAGAAAAGTGCAAACTCTTATTACCTAAACAAAATCCAATTGTTTCTCACAACCACAAAACACAATAACCTTAGCCAAATAGAGTTAGTTCATGGCTAGGTTCCAAAGAAACACAAGACAAAGAATTCCTAGCATGAACCTAATTGAACAAGAAATAAAAAGATGAAGAATGGATGAAGCCTTCTTGTCGAGATCTCCCCTTGAAGCTTGTCGAAAATTCTCTCATCTCTTCCCCTTGGAGTTGACGGCTTGGTGATCTATTTATAGTGCAAGGTTAAAGTCCTTCTTTGAGGAGGAAGTTAAGTTGGAATTAAATTATCTTTAAAGAATATAATTCTTTATTATATTTATATTCCTTCTAGAACTTCTCTTATCTTCTTGGGATTTAATTCTTCTTTAACCTCTTCATGGAAATCAAACTCCTTTGGTATTTAGCTTTGCTCTACGTCATCTTGGGCTTGTCTAGTCATCAATTTTGACTACCATATCACCTTATTCTTTGTCGACAATTACCCTGGCAAGTGGCTCGACATCTCCTTCATACATTGCCCTGCAACTAGCTCGACATCTCCTTCATGCATTGCCCTAGCAACTAGTTCTAGCCTTGTTTTGGCAAGTGATTCTGCACATACACACAAAACACACCAAAGCAGCACATTTTCCCACAAAAACTACCAAGTTATGTAATCAAGCTCAACGATGGAAGGAAACATGGATTACTGCATGAATGGCTAATTATGCAACTAATATGAGCCTAAGTCTAACAATAATATGAGTAAAAGGGGTAAGAAAAATAGTACTTTTGAACACTTATCAATGCGCACGGATCAAAATAACCGACCCAAATCCAAAATGGGTCATGGAGACTATGCCTTTAGGTAGAGTCATGGGTGACATGATTTTGCTTCCCAACGGCAATGTGTTGCTCATCAACGGCGTAGGTTCCGGGTCTGCCGGATGAGAACAAGGTCGAAACTTGGTTCTGAGTCATGTTTTGTACCGACCTGATAACGTTATCAGCTCCGGTTCGAGACGTAGAACCCGACAACCATTCCCCGGATGTATCATTCTATGGCGGCATTACTCCGTGACAGAAGAGCTTTAGTCGGTGAAAGTAATCTGCACGCGTTTTACAACTTCACCGGTGTACTTTTCCCTACTGAACTAAGCTTGCAAGCATTTTCCCCGGCGTACTTGGATGCTAAATTCAAGAATTTACAGTCGACGATCGTTGCTCCGAAGTCAATGTCGGGATCAAATACAGGAAGAGATATACGATCCAGGTGGTGATTCCGGGTGGCAAAGTTGACGAAAATTCAATATCAGAAACAATGTTCGCACCGGCTTTCAACACACATTCATTTTTGATAAATCAAAGGTTGATTGTTCTTGGAAACGACAAGGTGACGGCTTTGGGGAACTCGAGGTATAACATCGACGCCACGACGCCACGGTCGGGAGATCTTGCACCGGCAGAGTTTTATCTTTTGTTTGTGGTCCATCAAGACATTCCTAGTCAAGGTATTTGCGTCAAGTTGTCATAAACTAATCAGAAAAAAGAAACATTCATTTAGATGTCTAAAATAAGGTATGTGATTTGTGCTAAGGGGGTTGTTTGATGTGGTTCAATTGTTAAAACCAAACATGTTTGTGTTGTGTTTGTTTGTAAAGATTTGATCTTCTTATGTGTATATCTCTTGTAATTCTTCAAAGATATAATAATGTTTAATAAAAATGATTTTTTGTCAGACCCATTGTTTGTTCAAATTTCAATATTCATCGACATGTTCTCCATTTAAAATAGAAATTCTCTACTCGTTTTGGTATTTTTATTTCTGTCTCACACTCAAAATTACGGTCTAGAGTTTAGGATTAAGGTTTAAGATTAGGGTTTAGTATTAGAGTTTAGGGAATTTGGGTTATGATATATTTTTAGGTTTTAGAGTTTAATGTTTATGATTTATAATTCAGGGTTAGGTCTTAGAATTGATTTTTTAGTGTTGGGCATAGAAAGGGGCACTGAAAAGGGTTGAGGTCTCAAAATGGTCCAAGTAAAAACAAGAAGATGTTTATCCTAGACTACCCAAGTTTAAGCAGTTTTATCACTTTAAGATTATTGGGGAAAAATGACTATAAGCTCTATATAGGCTAGCCAATTATTATGCTTCAAGCTTTCCTCCCCATATTAGACTTCTAGCGTCTTCTGTAATATTTAATTCAAATTTGTCAGATAATGAGTCGAATGTCGATAGCTATAAAAAGTTTAACAAACTTAACCGTTTGTAGAATGTATAAATTATGTGTTGATTTTTAAGAATTTGAATCAAATTAACATAATGTATAAATATTAAAGGCTAAATTGTTATTGTGACAATCAAAATCATGTGAAATTGATAGAAAATGTTAAAGTCCAAATTAATTATGGGTAAACTATTGCAATGGTCACTTACGTTTAGTTAGAGTACACTTTTGGTTATTGATTTTAAAAATGAACGCTTTGATCATTTACGTTTTCGTTGTGTAAACTTCTAGTCACTCGAACGTTAGTTTCCATTACCCTAATAACGTGCACGTTACTAAAAAAAAGTTTATTTCTAATTTCACCCTTAATTTTAAAAGTTCATTTTTCACCCAAAAATAACATTAAACACCGAACCCCTAAAATGCAATCCATTTTATCTTAGATTTGAACGTCATCTTAGTTCATCGATCAAAATAGTTAGTTCTTGGATGTTGAATTTAACACCCAATCGGTGGAGGATCCACGTTAAGGGATGGGTAGGCCTGTGTCCACCCTGGATGTTTCAAAGTTCACGCATTTGACTTCAATTTTCTTAATTTTTATGAATTGTTCTTTATTTTTTAATGACTTGTGCCCACCCTGAAATTTTGATATTTTTATTATTTGTGCCTACCCTCATAAATATTTGACTTATGCCAACCCTAAAAAAAATTCTAGATACTCCATTGCACCCAATTCTCCCTACACTAAAAAATGAAGATATCAAAAATTCAAAACCAAAATCACGTTAAAAACAAATTAAAGTAAAATAAATAAAATAAAGAAACTCTATATGTTACATGGTAAAGTAATCTAAGCTCCTAGTAAAGAGAACGTAGTTTAAGAAATCCAATTAGGAACATAAAGAAACCAGATGTGAATAAGAGGGAATTGGTGAAGGGTAAAGTTCAAATCCGAGCGAGAAGCAAAAGATTTAAGACAAAAGTTTAATAACCTAACATACTTACACATAAAGAAAACACCAATGCAAAATATGCATGACATGTACACATGACATAGTGTGATACTAAATTAACAAAATAACATGTAAACATAAAAATTAGAACTTAATATGTAACACAAAATATGCATACATAATATAAACATGTCATGGCAAAGTTAACAAATTTTCATACTAACATGTAACCTAGGAAACAAGGCAAACATAAAAAGTTATCTCTTATTTTATCATAACCAAACAAAGCTAAACATATGATAATGCACAAAAAGGAAAATATGCATGAATAAACATGACTAAAAAACACATATAAAAACGTAAAGAAAGAGATAGACATAAAAACTAAACATGCTATAAATTAATATGAAACATAGCATACAAAGCAAACGTGAAAACTAACATATAATCCTAATATGCAAATTAAACTACACATAACATATAAGGTAGGCGTGCGTGCAAACATGAACAAATGAATTAGAATATAAAAGCATGACATAACATACCTAAAAAAAAAGCATGATAGAAAAACATATGTGAATATAATGAGCAAATTATACATGCTAAAAAACACATAATATAAACAAAAATAACATAAATATTCAAAATTAACCAAGGGACTGAAATGAACGAAAAATAAAATAGAAGGTCAGAAATTAAAAAAGAAAATACAGATTTGAGGATCGAATTAAAAGCTGGAAGAAACTCATAGGGACTGATCTTGTAAAAAGACTAAGGGGCAAGCTCAAAAGGCAAGATTCAAAAATACGGAGGTCCCTAAGGTGTAATTCTACCATTATAAAACATATTTTGGTTTAATTTGGGGATTAAATCGAAAGAAATTAAAAAGAGGGAAGGACCATTTGTGCGAATTAACTGGGACAGAAGGACTAAGGGGGTATTTAACCATTTTGTTTTTAACTAAATTCTATAAAACCCCTCCCTCAGCTGCATATCAATCAATTTGGCCCTAAAAAAACCCTAAAAAATTAACCCGTCCCCCTTTTACTCTATTTCTATTCCCAAGCCGAAACCAGAGGCTCCAACCCTTCCCAAGAACGTCATGCTCTTGTGGTCTCGGCGAGGCTTGGTTGTACCGACCGCTTCGAGCCGTCGTCGACCACACCTCCCAGTACAAAAAAAACCCAAAAACTTTTATTTTAGACTCCCGTTGCTTTTGAGTTTCGAAAAGAATCTAACCCCTTCATCGAAGAGTTCGACCCTCACCGGTTCACCAAAGTCGATCAGAGACTGAAGGATTATTACCGGCGAAAGGGGAAACGAACCCCTAGGTAAACTTTTGACTCTCTTTTATTACTTTTTTCCATTTTTAATGCATGCAAAAGAGATGAAAATAAAGAAATAGGATTTCCAGTGGAAACTCTAGTTTTTTTTGTTTATTGATATCTTCCAAAATATCCGTTACAAATTTGATTACATGCTTTTTCTTTTATATCCAGCTTTTGTTTACACAAATAAGCAACTGTCAATGGTTGTCTTGTTGATATGGTAGACTGATGTTCTTTCCTTTGTTTTTATATTTTTTCTTTGCTCGTGCTTCGTGGTTGAGGAGTTGGCAGTACGGCAGAATGGCACTCTTGGCCGGTCGGCAGGCTACGAATCAGAACGTATGGCGGCTACCAGTGAGGATGTGAAAATAAATCATTTTAGCCAGATCTGTTTTGGGTTGTTGGATCAAATCTGATCAACGGCCAAGATCCCTTGGAGATGAACGACCTTGATGGCTTGGGAAGGGTGACGTGGAGATTCGCGATGAAGCCACGTGGCACGTGGAATACAACCAGTCAGCACGTGCATCGTAGTTGCGCATGAAAGAGGAGCAGTCTGCGCGTGTATCACACTCGCGGCCCGATGGGTCTTCATGATTGATTTGGAGCCGTTGGATCAAAATCTGATCCAACAGTCCATATTGGGCTGCTCAAGAAAAAAATTAGGGTTAGATGATAATGTTTTTTAATATGAGATTTGGGTTTGGGCCGATCAGGCCTTGTAATAATATTAATATTTTGGGTCCTGTAATATGTAATTGACTTGGGCTCTTAATTATTCATTTTGGGTTTAAAATGTTTTTTTTTGGATTTTATCTTATATTAGTCCAATAATAATAACATTAATATTAGTAATAATAACAATAATAATAATACACATACGTGCAACACACACATGCAAACATTAATTAATATAACATACTAGCATACATGCATATATAACCATACACATAATTAACATAAACATCCACACACATTATTCGTATAAACAATGCGCTCGTACGAAATATAGATACATACGTGATACACATACACTATATTAATTATTAATATGTATACATACATAGTTTATAATATACATGCACACATCACACACACTTTACGTACATTAATAACACTCATGCACATAATAAACATATAATATGATAATATAATACATGTATACAGGCAATGCTAATATACTAATAATTATACTAATATGGTATTTATAGACCAGATAAAAATGAGAGATTACAATTGCCCATCTTTTCTTGTTCTCGTGGAACGGGAACAAAGCAAAGATCATAAGCACTCATTTTTATCTGACTTCCCTATTTGTAGCCTCGGGGTCACGTGTTCTTCTGGAACTCCCCGCTCTTTCTTAGCTGAATTTTCAAGCTCGTAAGTTCTTCCTATATAGAACTTCTTCACCTTCCGATCTTGGAGCTATAGGCTCTTACTATATAGAACCTTTCGCTTCCTCAATGGGATCCTTTAGACTAAAAGTTCTTCTTATATATAACTTTTTTCCTTGAAATCCTGGAGTTAGGGTTCTTCCTATATAGAGCCTCTTACTCTGAAGCCTCGAGCTATGAGTCACTCCTATATTGAACTTTTCACTCAGAGACGGTAAAGCTTGGAGTCATTCCTATATAGAACTCTCCGTCTTCAACGCTGCAGGTTTCTCCTATATAAAACCTTCTGCGTTATGGGTGGATTCTTTCGAGTGGGGGTCCTTCTTATATAGAACTGATAGTCTTCCAACCCTAGAGCCGCAAGTCCCTCCTATATAGAACTTTTAGCTTCTGAAATCTCAAAGCTGCAGGTTCTTCCTATATAGAACCTCTCGCTGCGAGTGCTCGAAAATATAGGCCATTCATATATAGAACCTTTATCTTCACATTTGGGATTCACGCCAAAATGGCTACCGATCTTTCTAGACTCAAGCTATTAAGGCTGCCGAAATCTTTTTTCAAATTTGGGGATTCACGCCGAAGACGGCTACCGAACTTTCTGGACTCACGCTACTAAGGCTGCCAAAATTTTTCTTCAAATGAGATCTAATTCTTCGATACGAAGCTGTAGATCAAAAGTCATTGGTAATCTGTAAGTACCTGTTTGAAAATAGACAAAATGTTATGATAAATGAGTTAGCATGCTCCTAATCCTAGGGATGCCTAACTATTCATGATACATGAGTGTCAATATCTCAATGCGTCTACTTCCGCAGTCAGGCACTCTCGACCCTCAGCTTGTTTTCTCTTCCTTTTCTTCTCTTCTGGTAACGGTACCCCATCTCACTGCGAGGTTCAACCATTTTAGCTTTCTTTTCTGAGTTTTTAGTTCAAAGTTCTAAAGCGCCTTTTTGGGTTTTCACTTTAGAGTTTTTTTACGCCCATACGGGTTTTCGCCTGGGAAGTCTCTATTGTTGTCTTGAATATTTCCTCAAACAAGTATGAGTGATGCATGCCATTAGTCATCTTATTCTGATGTTTGAAGTCTTCACCTTATCGTGCCCCGACATACATTATGTGGGAAGCTTGAGATTAAAGTTAATTCTATTTCATAATCACCTGCATTCTCAGGGTTAGATCATAATAAAGCTCAGAAATCTTTTTGTTTATTGTAAGTCTATGTTAACCTATTTACATGATGCTTATGAGAACAATAAGAGGACAAGAAAGGGAAGGCACAAAATGTGATTTTATTACCATTAAGGATTTGGAACAGTTTTAGAAAAGTCATGACAAACATGAGAAAAAAGGGAAAACAAAACATGAAATGCAAAACCCCAAGTATCCACAGTATGAATGATGCTTGATCCTATCAACCGAAATAGAATCTTTGCCCGGAGCTCGTTCTTCTGGTACTTGCGGGGATAATTCTACTTGTCGGATGCCCAATCTCAAAATTTATCTGAGCCGCTCTTAACGGGTTTTCAACTCAGATCCTTCATTTGCTTTAAGACGTCCTTTTTCAAGTTTTCACCTCGAGCTCTCCATTTTTTTTTACCTTAGGCGCCCTTTGCGGGTTTTCACCTTAGGTTTATATTTTTATTTCATTTATCATTCCATTTTTTTCTTTTTTTCAAACATAATACTTCTTAACTGAATCAGAATTTACGAGATTTTTTAATTATTCTCTGTCCATTTCAGTTAGAATCAACGTTCCTTCTAAAAAGGCCTTATTAACGACATATGGCTCTTCCCAGTTAGGCATCCACTTCCCTTGAGAATCTTTCTGAATCGGGAGGATCTTCTTAAGCACCAGATCTCCTTCTCAAAATTCTCTCAGGCGCACTTTCTTATCATATGCCCTCATCATTCATTTTTGGTACATTTGACCATGGCAGATGGTCTTCGGCCTCTTTTCCTCGATAAGATTTAACTGGTCGAACCTGGCTTGCACCCATTCTGATTCATCCAACTTCACTTCATTCAGAACCCGAAGTGATAGAATCTCGACCTCAATGGGTAGTACCGCCTTTGTTCCGTACACTATAGAATAGGGTGTTGCCCCTATTGATATACGAACAGATATCCAGTAGGCGAACAGAGCAAATGGCAACTTCTCATACCAATCTTTATAGGTGTCGGTTGTTTTCGCAATAATTTTTTTTATGTTCTTGTTTCCCGCTTCTACTGCCCCATTCATCTTAGGACGATAGGTCGTGGAGTTATGGTGTGATATTTTAAATTGATTACACACCTCCGTCATCAATTTTTTATTCAGGTTGGAAGCGTTATCGGTGATAATCCTTTTCGGCAACCCATATCGACAAATGATCTTTTTCTTCAAGAACTTGCGCACCGTCATCCTTGTGATGTTGGCATAAGATGTTGCCTCCACCCATTTAGTGAAGCAATCAATGGCAACCAAAATAAAACGATGCCCGTTAGAAGCCTTCGGATGAATCTGTCCAATGACATACATGCCCCATACTGCGAACGGCCATGGTGAGTTCTTGGTTTGTAAAGGCAAATGAGGAGCGTGGATCTTATCGGCATATATTTGGCACTTGTGACATTTCCTGGCATAATCAATGCAGTCTCCCTCCATAGTCGACCAGAAATAGCCATATCTCATAATTTACAGGCTACTGACTGACCATTGGAGTGTGTTCCACACAAACCATCGTGCACTTCTGCCAAAATTTCTTTCTCCTTCCAAGCATCTACATATCTCAGCAACATTTGGTCGTGGCTTCTTCTGTACAGAACCTCCACATCCAAGACATATCTTGTTTCCATCTTTCTGAGTATTTTTCGGTCATTTTTATTTGCCCCTTCTGAATACTTCTAAAACTTGACATATTGCAGGATATCGTAATACCAAGGATTGCCATCTATTTCTTCTTGCACATTACAACAGTGATTAGGCCTCTCAAAAGTCTGCATCTCAATTGGCTTTATTTCCACTTTCATAGTTGATCTGAACATGGAGGCCAAAGTTGCCAAGGCATCTGCCATCTGGTTGTCCTCTCTAGGAAGGTAGGTGAAACTGATCTTTTCAAATTCTTTGATAAGCTCTTGGATCAACTCGTAGTATTTGACCAGTTTTGGATCCCTAGTTTCCCATTCTCTTTGTAACTGGTAGATCACTAAGGATGAATCTCCAAATACTCGAAGTTCTTTGATTTTTCTTTCGATTACGGCATTCAGTCCCATGACACAAGCTTCATATTCAGCTATGTTGTTTGTACAAAAGAATTCAAGTCTGCTAGTGAAGGGATAGTAGACATCTTTCGAAGAAATTAGCACAGCTCCTATCCGTGGCCAAGGGCATTGGAGGCTCCATCAAAGTAAAGCTTCCATGAGTCGTCCTCTGAAACATCTTCTCTGTTTGTAACGTACATCAGGTCCTCATCTCAGAAATTAAAATTCAACGATTCATAATCATCTGAAGCACGACTAGCTAAGAAATCTGCTATAGCACTTCCTTTCATAGCTTTCTGACTCACATATATAATGTCGAATTCGGATAACAGCATCTGCCAGCGGGTTATCCTCCCCGTTAATGCTGGTGCTTCTATTAGAAACCTCAAAGGGTCCAATTTGGATATCAACCAGGTGGTATGGTATAACATGTACTGCCTAAGCCTTTTGGTAGTCCAGACCAAAGCACAACATAGCTTCTGAATTGGCGGATACCGTGCTTCGCAATCGGTGAACTTCTTGCATAGGTAGTAGATGGCTCTCTCCTTCTTCTCAGACTCATCATGTTGCCCCAACACGCAACCCATCGAGTTTTCAAAAACTGTCAAATAAAGGATCAAAGGCATGTCTAGGACCGGTGCGACTAAAATTAGAGTATTCATCAAATACTTATTAATCTTCTCCAGAGCCTCTTAAAATTCCTCATCCCTAACCCCTGGATTATTCTTCCGAAGTAGTATGAAGATAGGGTCGTATTTATCTGTCAATTGAGAGATGAAATGGGAGATGTAGTTTAACCTTCCCAAGAAACCTTAGACTTCTTTCTGAGTATAGGGCGGTGGTAGGTCTTGGATAGCCTTTACTTTTTTGGGTCAATCTCAATCCCTTTTTTGCTCAATACAAACCCCAAGAGTTTTCCAGATGTGACTGCGAATGTACATTTAGCCGGGTTAAGCTTCAGCTGGTACTTTCGTAATCTTTGGATAGCTTTCTCAGGTTTTGAAGATGCTCTTCCTCAGTTCAAGATTTAGCGATCATATCATCCACATATACTTCTATCTCTTTGTGCATCATGTCGTGGAAAAGAGCCACCATCGCTCTTTGATAAGTCACTTATGCGTTCTTGAGTCCAAAGGGCATCACCTTGTAGCAATATGTGCACCACATAGTTTCAAATGTGGTCTTCTCCATGTCCTCTAAATCCATCTTTATCTGGTTGTATCCTGAGAAACCATCCATGAATGAGAACCATGAGTGCCCTGCGGTATTGTCAACCAACGTGTCAATATGTGGCAAAGAGGAGTTGTCTTTAGGGCTTGCTCGATTGAGATCCCTATAATCTACACACATTCAGACTTTTCCATCATTCTCTAGCACTGGTACAATGTTCGCAACCCATTTGGGGTATTTGGCAACCTTCAGAAAGCCAGCATCAAACTGCTTTTTCACCTCTTCTCTAATTTTTAACAGCATGTCAGTCTTCATTCTTTGGAGCTTTTGCTGGATTGGTTTGCATTCTGGCCTTGTTGGCAGTTTGTGCACCATTATGTCTGTATTCAACCCCAGCATATCTTGATAAGTCCAAGCAAAGACATCCTTGAACTCTTAGAGTAGGGCTATTAGTTCACGCCTAGTTTTTGAGGAAAAGGTAGTCCCGACTTTCACTTCTTTTCTATCCTCATTGGTTCCCAAGTTCACAACCTCCGTTCTTCTTGGTGGGGCATGATTTTCCTTTCTTGGTTAGCCATCATCCTTACTAACTCTTCAGGGACCTCACATTATGCTTCATCGTCCCCCTCTTCAATTTCTGCCAAGATCTCTAAGCGTTCAAAATCTACCTCGGGATTGGATTCAGAATCATTCATACAGTTAATTATGAGAACCCTGCATGAAATGAGAACGAATGTATTGGGAAGAGAATGATTTTAAATGAAGTGAATGATTATGAATAAGAAATGAATGAAATAAATAAAATGTTTGCCATTTGAGAAAATGGGGAAGACATCTTTCCATTGCAAACAAAAAGGTTAACATGGGTGCCCTAAACAAAAGATCCACATTGGTTATGGGAAAAAAACAAAAAGGATTAATTCGGAGCATTACTCTGATCTGGCCCTAAAGACTACAAGTAGATAAATGTAGCTCCAGTTATCAAGAGTTTCCCCGAGACAGCAAGGGCGGATGTTGGTCAACATGTTGCTGCCATTGTCTTCTTCGACTATCATGTTGATAGACATTCCTTCAAGCGATTCACTGAACATATCTTTTTTATTAAGTATGTCATTTTCTTTAATTGCTTCCTCAAATTCTGTACTGTGCGGTCAATTCCTCCAAAGACAAAAACATCCTTTATATGAGGGAAAGACACCAGTGTCCATGGAATGTCTTCTCCCTTGAGTCTAGCCCTCATTTGTTCTTTTTTTTCGTACTCTTCTCTCGTCTGCTGAATACTTGGTTTGTAGCCGAGCCCAAAATGATCTTTCTTGGTGATGATACTTCTAGCTCGCAGGCTTCCTTGCAATCTCCTTCCTAGCCCTCTTTCAGTTTTGGCTTTTCGGCCCAAAATTTCAGAAACTGTCATCTTGGTGCAGCTAGATAACCTGAGGCAGGGGATCCGATTATCTTCTGCAACAAATGTGGCATTTACAAGCTCCAATGCTCGAAAAGAACATTCTGTAGCATCTTCATCGTTCTGGATGTAGGGGCATCTAAGGTTACCGATGCGATGATCTCATGTTCGGACTCTACAGTGACCAATTTGCCTTCGATCACAAATTTCAATTTCTGATGGAGTAATGAAGGAACAACTCCTGCAGAGTGGATCCATGGTCTTCCCAACAAGCAACTGTAAGTTGGCTTTATGTTCATCACCACAAAGTCGATTGTGTACTCAGTTGGCCCGATCAACAAAGGTACTTCAACTTTTCCCAGTGCTACCCTTTGTGTACCATCAAAGGCTCTCACGGAGTTATAACAGGGTTTCATGTGGGAATCATCTACCGACAGCTTTTGCAAAGTCACCATTGGTAGTACGTTTAATGCTGACCCATTATCAATCAATATTTCTTGTAACACATACCCCTTGCAGTGGGTCGTGATATTGAGAGCCTTGGTGGCCTCATACCTCCTTTCGAGATCTCGTCATCGCTAAATGTAATGTGGTTGTATGCGGTGATGTACCCCACTATTCTATCCAGCTTAGACACAGAAATGTCACCGAGTACAAATGTTTAATTCAGCACCTTTAACAATGCCTCACGATGCTTTTCAGAACTTAAAAGCAGCTCTAGCACTGTAATCATTGCTGGTTACTTTCGTAGCTGCTCCACTACACTGTATTCATTGTGCCTCAGAAACTTTAGAAACTCTTGTGCCTGAGCCTCAGTTACCGGCTCATTTATCTTCGGAGGGAGCTCATCGCTAAATATCTGAGAATGACCGATTGATGTATCTTTTCCTTTATCCTTCGCAGCCTCAGCAGATTTAAAAGTTTCTAAAGAGTAGCATTTGCCGCTTATCGTAAAGTGGCCTACCTCGCCGACACTTTCATCGTTCTTTATTTGTTCATCTTTCTGTGCTGGCTCTTCTTCTGCCATTTGTTCTTTCTCCTCACAGGGTTCCAACTTTTCTGGTATGATTATATTAGCGGTATAATTCCAAGGAGTTTGCCGCATGTCCTTGAACGGGAACGGGGCTGGGGCTGAGATGATGATCTTAGGGGCCATCTTTATAGTTTCTCTTTGAGATGAACTTGCTCCCTCTGATCTGGTGGAGACGACAAAGGGCATGTATCTCCGATACTTGAGGTTGGGGCTATCTGACACACATACATCTAACCCCTACCTTCCTGCATACTCTTCAAAGAACTCTATCTTTTTACTGTCCATCAGTTGTTGAACCAATTTCCTGAATTCTTCACATTGCTGGATGGCATGCCCTCTGTCTTGGTGGAATTCACAATAAGTTGTACACCCCTTTTGCATTGCTACCACGCCCTTGTTGATCAAACGGGCCATGCATAATTGTTGGAATACCTACCATAGGAGAGACTTAATCTTTGACACATCCTATTTAGCCCTCCTAGTAGAGTACTCCTCGATAGCGTTTACTTCACGGTTCTTGTGATTAGGCAACGGGTTAGCAGCCATATTCGGTTCCTCAAATTTCAATACCCCATAATTAATCAAACTCTGTATGAGCTTCTTGAATGCGAGGCAATTTTTTGTGGGATGACCAGGGGCACCGCCATGATAATCGCAATATGCATTAGGATCATACCATGACGGAAACGAAGGTTTGAACGGAGTAACATAGTACGAGCGAACTAAATCAGCTTTATGCAACTGAGAGTAAAGCTCGAAGTATGAAACTGACAACGGAGTAAATGATGCTTTCTCTTTTTCCTTTCTTGGAGCTCTCTATTCTCTTTGGTTTGAAGCTTTCCCTGTTGATGTTTGTGGCTGGGAGACCGTAAAGTTTTTCGGAGCAGTGTAAGTACTCGTAGTGTTTACTGCATTCACTCTCTTCTTGTTGTACTTTCAAGAGTTATCTCCACTGTCTATCCTGCCACCCTTGAATGCCAATTCGAGAGATTCCCCAGTCTGGATCAAATCGGCAAATGTCTGAATTGTATTATTAATAAGGCGATCAAATAGTATTCCCTTCAAAATATTCACGAATAGAGGCGTGATCTCATGCTCAGGGATTAGTGGCTGGATATGAGTGGCCACCTCTCGCCACCTCTGGGCGTACTGCCACAGACTCTTGTTGGACTTTTGGCTCATGTTTTCCAACATGATCTTGCTAGGGGTCATGTCTGTCACATGTTTGTACTGTTTGATAAATACCTTTGAAAGGTCCTTCCAGGTCTTGATATTTGCCCGGCTTAATTGGGTGTACCACCGGGTTGCTGCTCTAGTCAGACTATCCTGGAAACAATGGATCAAAAGCTTTTCATCTTTGACGTAAGCCGCCATCTTTCGAAAATACATGGTTACATGCGCAGAAAGGCATGTAGTTCCATCATACTTATCAAACTCCGGGGTTTTGAATTTTGGCGGTAGAACAAGGTCAGATACCAGGCTCAAATCACTGGCCTCTTTCCTTGATTCGTCTGTAGCTTGTAGTACTTTGAATTTTTTCCTTGAGACGAAACCTTTCTTCCCACTTCTTTTCTACCTCTGTTCTAATTTTCTCGACCAAATTCAGATCTGGCACCTCTTTCTCGTAGAATGCTTCTGTATCAACGGGTTGGCTTTCAGATGCCCCTGCCTGAAGATTAGCAAATAACCCAGCAGGGCCAATGTATACTCTTCTCGCCGGACTTGGCGTCGTTGGTTGAACCTTGCTGTGAGATGCGATACCTTCTGGCTCTTAGGCGACTTTGTCTTTAACTTTTTCTTTCCCGAGGCTTTTTGCCAGCAATGCAGTTATGTCGGGTACTATCATAGCTTGTGATTGAGCGATATGATCGCTGAGACTCCGTTTGCCTTCATCAAAACGTGCTTCTAAATCTTTCTGCCCCATTTCTAAACTGACTATCCTGTCTTCCATCAATTTGCTTTAGAGCCGAGTAAGATATGGATGTGGAATGGTTGCGGCTTGTCTTTTAGTTTCACTGCCACAATATTTACACTATTAATATTATTACAAAAAATAGATGAATACATGTATAGAGATGCAAATGTCATGATGCAATGCAAAAATGTATGCAGATAAAGGTACTGATTCCGCTGGTAATCACCCTTTTGAACTACTTTCATGGGAATTAAAGGGTCCAGATTACAAAATAGAGCTCTACACATAATCCCTAGCTCTATCTCCTAACTTCTCGGTAACTCTAAGCAGCTTGATGAACCTAGGTGCTTCTTTCATCTTTGAGGTTATGAAAGGTCGAAGAGCTTCAGCTTCGGCAGCTAAGTCATTCACGTGTCCCGCAACTCATCGTATGTCTACCATTAAGGTCGCGTAATACTGGTCTCTGTCTTGAATCATCTGGGAGGCATCACGAAGTCTTCACCACCAATAATTATCTCCACCTGTTGTAGCTTCTTCAAATACCCTAATTCTCCCCCTATAATCTTGAACGATTGCCTCGAATGACTCGATCCGAGCTCGTAACATACCAATTTCACGCTCCCTTTCTTGTAACTCAATGAAGCCGTTCATCTGATGATAAGTCTGAAAAGACTGCTCTAACTCTGTCAGTCTCCCATCTAACTCGGCATTCTGATCTTGACTCTGATTCAGGATTTGAACGGTGTCGTTGTACAAGTTCTACATCTATAGTAGTCTATTACTGCTCCCCACGGATTTCCTCTTCCAAACAGTAGTGTTCTCTCTTTCATAGATGCTTGCTTGCTTGCCTTTGTCGATCTCTTGCCTAACTCTTTCTTTCTCTAGGTTAATGGCGTCCCTGAAAGATCGTCTTTCATTCTCGATGGCTAACTTACAACTTTCTACCTCTTTCTCGATTGCTCATTTGCCTTTCTCTTGTTCTTCTTCGACTAAACGCATGTCGTTCATCATTTCCTTCTCTACGGCTAGGAATTGGCTTCGGACGGTGTTCTGCACCTTGGCTTTAAGCTAGAGAGTATCTTTCTGGTAAAGGGCATTCTTCTCATTTAGGTCTGCATTGAGCTTCTTCAGTTACCTGATGGTCTCTTCTCATTCGTCGACCTCTAAACTTGCCTCGTAAAGTTTATCCATATGTTGTGTCTGCAAAGCCTCCGTCTTCTTCTTAACTGCCGCGAGTTCACTTCGCAAAATATCGCAAAATATCGACCTCAGACAGTACTATCCTCATATGTTCCTCAAACGACATGGTAGGTCATTGTTCGGGTTCTGAAATCTTGTCGTTAACCCTTAGACGCCTCCAAAGATCGTAATCTGAGGTAATCATAGGCTCGGTATCTCATTCTACTCTAATCCAGTAACAATGATCCCAAGCTCTCATGATAGTCTGAATCTTCGCCCTAAACTCGCCCTTGAAAGAAAACTCGCTTCGACATAAACTGGCGGTGACTGGAACACACTATCACGATTCGAACTGTCGGGACACCAAAAGCATAGCACACGTAATTCCACCATATAGCCCTAACATCATCAGCCAATCATAATCGCCACAGCTGTATAAGAAGTAACTAACCCTACCGAGCCACGAAACTCTCCATACTATGTCTCCGTCTTGAATGTTCCTAATGATATGAGACCATTTCTTCGTCTTCCAGTCTTCTCGCTATCTTTCGCTAAATATTCCCGCAAAGGTGAAAAGTCTCAGAACAGTATTCCCGGTAAAACCCTCATCGGTGTCTTCTACATGTGGCTCTAGATATAAACCTGTAGTTATTGCGCACAGCCTCTGAAATGTCCCTCTTCGTGTTTTCGGCTCACATTCAAAGAAATGAAGGTTTCAGTCAAAATGGCTGGTACTAGATTCGTCTTCCACTTCATTCGCTCAAATAGGTCTAGAATGGCTACGTCGATGTTTCCAAAAACCCTTGGAAAGATGACCAAACCATATATTCCTAAGGTAAGTAGGTCCATCTTCTTTACCTCATCTGGGTGCACCGATATGATGTCTCGGATACTCTCCCAAGCAAAGTCTAGGTTGTCTCCTCGAACCTGGATCGGTCTATTAACCCGATCGTCGCTCATTTTGGCAAAAATTTTGAGCTTCAAAGAGAAATTCTGGTTCCTCGACGGCTTCGCGTAGATCCAATCTTTTTGAACATTCTTTTGATAAAGTAGGGTTGTGTATTCCTCCATCGTAGGCATCATATCTTGCCCGTTGAAAGTGAAGCAGCAAAAAACAGGATTCCAGAATTGAAAGATGGCTCGGAGTAAAGGCTGGTTGACCCAGACATACATTAGCTGTGCAATGTCACCGTAACTATCACAGAATAAGTCTTGTAGTCTTTGATCCCATCCTTCCCAAATTCTTATAAGTTCCCATAGATTATTCTGTTGGAGACTTACGTAGGTGTACCCTGCCACTTCTCGCTCGCTCGGTAAACTGTTGCCTTGAGTCCTCTGATTGACCTCTGACCAATGTCTGACGACTGAGTTGAGTTATTCCTTCTTAAGATACCTTTTTTCCATGATGAAAGATTTTTTGATCGGGCAAACCACTTGATCCAGTACCTTTACGTAATGCAAATGCAATGATGTATGCAAAAAAGCAAAACAAAAAAAGAAAACGAATCAGTACCAGATAAAATAAATAAATACATAAACAAAAAGGGCGAATTAAATAATGTAAACACAAAAACAACCCTATTTACATCCCGTCTAAAACACCTAGTTTATCTGCATGGCTCTAAAAGAGTGGGTTTTCTATATTTCTCTACATGCAGTGTTGGTGCTAGGAGGTACCCGAACTGTCCTTGTTGTCTCATACTAAGAGTAGCAAGGCCCCTGATCATCACCCATTATAGGCTCCTTTCAACCGGGTTCAATTCAGGGGGACCCATTCGCTTATGCCCCTACAAAGGAACGTTATCCTCACAAAAACATAAGGTACTTGAGCCCCGAAGGTACTTCGGCTAGGCCCATACGGAGGAACGATATCCTCACGAAAGCACTAGCGTTTTCCCCCACTTAAAAAGGACGGGTTTATATGCCAAATGTTAAATGCGTTAAAATAAACGTGCAATTACAACCGGATGTTAATTTAATAGTCACTTTAATCCAGAACTTCCGATATTAATAAAGCGGTGATTGTTTGAAAAAGCTCGACTCTCTTTTTTGTTTTTGAAAAACAAAAATGATCCTCAGCGGAGTCGCCATCTGTAGCGATATCCCTATCTTCGCTAAAAAATGGGTTTTAAGGGTGTTTGGAGGACTTTCGGGTATTTTAAAAATCATTCGTGGGGTTTTAGAAAAAAAATCGTATTTTATTTAAAAATGGAGTCGCCACCGGCCACTAAGGTAGGTCGGGCACCATAAAACCAGAGATTTGAAAACAGTTGGGTTGGGGACTTGGTTACGGATGGGGAAGGATTAGCACCCACACACCGCCCAAAATTGGTACTTTAATAATGACCGCTTTATTAATACTGAACTTTCCGGATTAAATTAAAATCCAGTTATAAGTGTAAGTAGATTTTAAGGGCCCCGTTATTCGAGAGTAAACCGATAGACCACCATCACTGCGCTTGATACTGGCCACGTTTACGCTCGAATAAAAGGGCACTGCATTGACAATTAATATTCTGTTATGCAAACTTAACAAAAAAATATTATAAACAAATATTTACATAGACATGGAACTAAAAAACATAAAAGAAAAATATAATAATATTAAAATGCAAAATGCATGAACAAAAATAATGTAACATGTCCTAATAATAAAACAAAAATACAAATATAAACATGCAAAAAAAAGACATGATTCCCAAAACTAAATTAATTAAATCTAACATACTTAGACATAAAGAAAACACCAATGCAAAATATGCATGACATATACACATGACATAGTGTGATACTAAATTAACAAAATAACATGTAAACATAAAAATTAGAACTTAATATGTAACACAAAATATGCATACATAATATAAACATGTCATGGCAAAGTTAACAAATTTTCATACTAACATGTAACCTAGGAAACAAGGCAAACATAAAAAGCTATCTCTTATTTTATCATAACCAAACAAAGCTAAACATATGATAATGCACAAAAAGGAAAATATGCATGAATAAACATGACTAAAAAACACATATAAAAACGTAAAGAAAGAGATGGACATAAAAACTAAACATGCTATAAATTAATATGAAACATAGCATACAAAGCAAACATGAAAACTAACATATAATCCTAATATGCAAATTAAACTACACGTAACATATAAGGTAGGCATGCGTGCAAACATGAACAAATGAATTAGAATATAAAAGCATGACATAACATACCTAAAAAACAAAAAAAAACATGATAGAAAAATATATGTGAATATAATGAGCAAATTATACATGCTAAAAAACACATAATATAAACAAAAATAACAAAAATATTCAAAATTTACTAAGGGACTGAAATGAACGAAAAATAAAACAGAAGGTCAGAAATTAAAAAAGAAAATGCACATTTGAGGATCGAATTAAAAGCTGGAAGAAACTCATAGGGACTGGTCTTGTAAAAAGACCAAGGGGCAAGCTCAAAGTGCAAGATTCAAAAACGCGGAGGTCCCTAAGGTGTAATTCTACCATTACAAAACAGATTTTGGTTTAATTTGGGGATTAAATCAAAAGACCTTAAAAAGAGGGAATCACCATTTGTGCGAATTAACTGGGACAGAAGGACTAAGGGGGTATTTAACCATTTTGTTTTTAATTAAATTCTATAAAACCCCCCTCAGCTGCATATCAATCCTTTTGGCCCCCCAAAAAACCCTAAAACATTAACCCATCCCCCTTTTACTCTATTTCTAATCCCTAGCCGAAACCAGAGGCTCCAACCCTTCCCAATAACGTCGTGCTCTTGTGGTCTCGGCGAGGCTTACCCGTACCGGCCGCCTCGAGCCGTCGTCGACCATACCTCCCAGCACAAAACCCCCCCCCCCCAAAAAAACCTTCATTTTTAGACTCCTGTTGCTTTTGAGTTTCGAAAAGAATCTAACCCCTTCACCGAAGAGTTCGACCCTTACCGGTTCACCAAAGTCAATCAGAGACCAAAGGATTATTACTAGGGAAAGGGGAAACGAACCCCTAGGTAAACTTTTGACTCTCTTTTATTACTCTTTTTCCATTTTTAATGCATGCAAAAGAGATGAAAATAAAGAAATGAGATTACTCGTGGAAGCTCTTATTTTTTTTTTGTTTATTGATATCTTCCAAAATCTCCGTTACAGATCTGATTACATGCTTTTTCTTTTATATCCAGCTTTTGTTTACACAAATAAGCAACCGTCAATGGTTGTCTTGTTGATAATGGCAGACTGATGTCCTTTCCTTTGTTTTTATATTTTTTCTTTGCTCTTTGCTCATGCTTGGTGGTTGAGGAGTTGGCGATACGGCGGAATGGCGCTCCTGGCCAGTCGGCAGACTACGGATCAGAACGTACGGTGGCTACCAGTGAGGATGTGAAAACAAATCATTTTAGCCAGATATGTTTTGGGCCGTTGGATCAGATCTGATCCAACGACCAAGATCCCTTAGAGATGAACGGCCTTGATGACTTGGGAAGGGTGACGTGGAGATTCGCGATGACGCCACGTGGCACGTGGAATACAACCAGTTAGCGCGTGCATCGTAGTTGCGCGTGGAAGAGGAGCAGTCTACGCATGTATCACACTCGCGGCCAGATGGGTCGTCATGATTGATCTGGAGCCGTTGGATCAAAATCTGATCCAACAGTCCAGATTGGGCTGCTCAAGAAAAAAATTAAGGTTAAATGATAAGGTTTTTTTACATGGGATTTGGGTTTGGGCCGATCAGGCCTTGTAATAATATTAATATTTTTGGGTCCTGTAATATGTAATGGACTTGGACTGTTAATTATTCATTTTTGGTTTAATATGTTTTTTTAGATTTTATCTTATATTAGTCCAATAATAATAACATTAATATTAGTAATAATAACAATAACAATAATAATAATAATACACATACGATAATACATACGTACGTACATATGCACACACACACATACGTGCAACACACATGCAAACATTAATTAATATAACATACTAGCATACATGCATATATAACCATACACATAATTAACATAAACTTCCACACATATTATTCGTATAAACAATGTGCTCGTACGAAATGTAGATACATACGTGATACACATACACCATATTAATTATTAATACGTATACATACATAGTTTATAATATACATGCACACATCACACACACTTTATGTACATTAATAACACTCATGCACATAATAAACATATAATATAATAATATAATACATGTATACATGCAATGCTAATATACTAATAATTATACTAATATGGCATTTACAGACCAGATAAAAATGAGTTATTACAATTACAAAATTTTTTTGGCTGAAAAAGAGTTAAATTGTAAACGTTCCTTGAGTATAAGGACGGGAACGGAATTAAATCAACAATAAAAAAAGCCTTTTTGTTCTGCCTCCATAATAAATCACTTAAAGCTACTGTCTTTTGTTCTTTTTCCCACTAGGTGGCGGCTCTCTAAAGCTTTGCCCTCACTCACTCTCGCTCTCGCTCTCTAAATTCTATTCCTTTGACAAAAACCCTAATTTGGAAATATACGTTATAGGTTTCTACTTTTATTCTTTGTTTTTGTATATTGAAAGTATTGATATAATGGAGGTTTCAGCCGGGCTAAACCCCAAACGCTCGGAGTTCACTTTGGCGGCAGTTTCCGAACTGTCTTCTTCACCGGTTTCACCCTCGTCTACGCCAGCGATTGCTCGGTTCAGTGCTAATTGTGGAGTTGCAGAGCTTCGATTTTGCCAAGATTCAAAATTTCTCGATGGATTCGATGTCAATCTCGGAACCTCTCAGGTAAGAGAAACAGAGAGTTGTTTGGTTCTCGAGAAAATGGAAATGCGCTGCTAAGGTAAAGAAAGGGGTGATAAATATTGGATGGATTCTTTTTATCCTTTTAACAATGGAAAAAACTTTCTTTTTATGGTTTAGCAGAGGACTATGTTAATTTTTTTTCTGGCATTGATGACTTGTTCATGATTATGAATTGCCCCCTTTTGCGTATTGAATTTGTTTCAAAATTGCTAGTTTTTGCATATTGGTTTGTTTATTAAGCATGGTGAAGTGAAGTTTGGTATTGGATTATTGAAATTTACAACTTGAAGTAAAACTTTTAGTTGCTGACTGCTACGGAGATGTAATATGGTTGAGGTTCGTTCTTTGTTTTATTTTTTTCAGCTCTTCAAGTTGGGACCTGTTCAATCACTTTGCATTTCCGAAAGTTCTGATGGTAACAAAGAGGTAGTAATATCATTTCAACTTTTGCCTTATGTTCTTGAATTCGAAATCAATAGAAGGAATGTATATGTTTTGATCATTTTAATTTCGGGTTCATGGTAAAATGCTGGTTACTGGTGTGTGTGTGTGGGGGTTGAAAATTCTGCTTGTATGGTTTTAAATTGTCGGATGTTACTTATTTTTTGTGCTATTTCTTTTGAACCAGAAATTGTATTCACGGGGAGTCACGATCCAGTTTAGAAATGAGGAGGAGAGCAGGGACTTCCATTCTGCATTTGAGCAATGGCAGAATGAAGATGTCATTCCAGGTTCTAATTTTCGAGATGGATCATGCAAATAAAAATAGACTGCTATATAGGCTTTTATTTGATCCTTGTTATTTTTTTCCTTCTCATACAGGAACAGATTTACCAAATGGAACCACATCTATTGTTAGGAGCAAGTTTGATAATAAAATCGAACCATCTTCTTCTAAAATGTATTTCCATTATTATGGACAGTTGCTCCACCAGCAAAATATGTTACAGGATTATGTGAGAACAGGTTATACCACTGAACTATGTTTCAGTGTTTCCTTTTATTTCATGTTACAAGTTCACTTTGAATTTTGTAGACAATGCTAACAACATACATACTGCTTTGAACTTTAACTACAGGTCAAAAATTTCATATGCTGATCATTATTTAACTGTTTCCCCCCTCTAGGAACCTATTATGCTGCTGTAATTGAGAACCGTGTAGATTTTACGGGTAGGGTGGTGGTTGATGTTGGTGCTGGTAGTGGTATTTTGTCATTATTCGCTGCACAGGTAATCTTTGACCTCATATTTGCTATTACTTTTCTTGCGGTTTGTAGATTGATGCCCAAATTCCTTTTATTTTCCCCATTAGGCTGGTGCAAAGCATGTTTATGCTGTTGAAGCTTCTGAAATGGCAGAATACGCTCGCAAACTTATTGCTGGGAATCCCACGTTAGGGCAGCGGATTACTGTATGTGCTTGTCCTTTCATATTGTTGCTATTCTCTGTTGTTTCCAGACTGATCTGTTTTCTTGTTTGCTCGGTTATAAAATGTTATGTTAAATATAGGTAATCAAAGGTAAAGTTGAGGAAGTTGAGTTGCCTGAGAAAGCAGATATTCTGATCTCTGAACCAATGGGTATGTTGGTGTGCGAGACTTTGCTTTTGTCATTATGTTTAGGATGAAAATCCCATGATACTGATGCTTCACTAATCCTTGCTTCCATGCTTTATTCCACGGAGATGACCCTTTTTTTCAGTCAAAACATAAAACTACTTTGAAGATGTGATGGAATTGTGTATATTGCTTTAGTTTTCATTGAAGCAAATTTTCTTTAATTATATATATATATATATATATATATATATATTTACTGGCAGGCACTTTATTAGTTAATGAGAGAATGTTGGAATCCTACATAATTGCAAGAGATCGGTTCCTTGTGCCCAATGGGAAAATGTTTCCTTCAATAGGAAGGTAAAAGCTACACCCTCGAATTGTTTTGTTTCTCTAGTAATCAAAAAATGTTCTTTTATTTGCAGATAATATTATTCCCATGCTTTTAGGACTTCCACTTTAAATAAAGATTTGAATTTTACTTGCTTGGTCTGCGATCTTATTTTAGCAGCTTTTTTAAGGAATTATCATTCTAAAGCTGGTAAAATCCATTTTATGATTGTTGTCTTGCCTACATCCTATGGTACCTCTTGTTAATAATTTTAATATTTTTATTTCGTATGCTACTTTCTCCCTTTTGTCTTAGGGAAATGTTGTGTTCGTGTTGTTAATTTCATTGATTTATGTTTTGATCATCAAGCTGTAAAATGCTTAAGGTCTTTTTCCTTGGGTTAGCCTCATGCTATCTTAATCTTGTAGGATACATATGGCACCTTTCAGTGATGAATATTTATTTGTTGAAATTGCAAATAAGGTATGTATTTGACATTATTGTTCTGGCGTAATATCTGCCTCTTTCACACGCTCCTATGCGAAATTATGTGTCTTTGAAGAACATTGATCTAAAGCATCTCATTACTTGTTCACATGAATCCTCTCTTCCTCCGGTCTCATTAAGAGAATTACTTGAAAAGTTATTGTTTGTTGTATGATCTGTGTCAAATATTTCCTGAGCATTGTATGTTTTCTTTGAAAACAATGCAACCTTATGGGTTTCACAAATTTTGGAAGCTGTTTAAAAAAATTACAAAAGAAAGTGAAAGATGCTTAGGTTTTCAAACTTGGGATTAATGGAAGACCTTCTCTTGTCTGCAATGTCATTAAACTGTTTGCTTATGGTTTGCAACCAGAAACTCCGTTGCAACGTTTTATTTATGTATGTTTAGTAATGCTTGCTTTCTCATGTCAACCCTGGTGTTTTCATTTCAATGTGCGTGTTATAATATACAGCTGAGATAGTGTTCCAGATCCATTCTGCATTCCTAGATTTGCTATCAATTTTCTTGTACTGTTCCATTTAGTTTTGTATTATATCTACTCTTTTCTGTTCCTCCCCCTAACCCGTAAAAACTTGCAGGCTCTTTTCTGGCAGCAACAAAGCTACTATGGTGTTGATCTCACACCGTTATACGTGTCTGCATTCCAGGGATACTTCTCTCAGGTTTTTTTATACACAATCACGTGCATTTGTAGACTGAAAATGTGAACTTCTACAAAACCCTCGGTAGAATGCAAGTTTTAGGTGTTTTCTCAAAGCTTGCCTATAAAAATTTCTTCAGCAGTTGTCGTACCGGACTTCCTTCACCTTCTTTTGGTTACTCCATTGACATTGCATTCTGTTTCAAGCAAATTTTAATGGATTGCCTTTTGCTTTCATATCAGCCTGTGGTGGATGCTTTTGATCCAAGATTATTGGTGTCTCCTCCAATGTGCCATGTAATTGACTTCAATGAAGTAAAGGTATGAGCGAGTCATTGACTCGTGCCTTTTATTAAACTATTTAACTCTTCTAGTAAATCATATGGCGTATTCCTTGAATCAAAGTTCTGTTTAGCATTTGTTTTCCATGTTACGATTTTCCTAGACAAGGCTGTCGTGCACTGCATCATATACCATTGTTTTCTAGGTTGACTTCAATATCCATGGATATTAGGACAATTTTTCTGAATCATGCAATATTTATTAACTTAATCAAATTGTTTGATTTAGACTTCCTTTCTCTGAAATCTGAATACAGGACCATGTTAGATAGTTATTAGTTAAACGTGTAGTCCACATGATGTTTGTCTTTTTGCAGGAAGAGGACTTGTATGAAATAGATATTCCATTGAAATTCATGGCATCTGTTGGGACTAGAGTGCATGGATTGGCCTGTTGGTTCGATGTCCTGTTTAATGGGAGGTAATATTTTCAAATTTTACATTTTTATCAGTTTACGGTTTCATTCAATCTTACTTCCTTCGAACTGCTTTACCAACAGCTCTGTGCAAAGATGGCTTACCACTGCCCCTGGTGCTCCTACAACCCACTGGTACCAGATACGATGTGTTCTTTCTCAGCCAATTTACGTGATGGCCGGGCAAGAAATCACAGGCCGGCTTCGCATGGTTGCTCACAACGCTCAAAGTTATACCATATATCTAACATTGTCAGGTTGGTTCTGAGCTTGGTTTCTGTGTTTCTAATATGTGGTTTTGTATCTTTTGTTTTTGTAAACAAAGTATGTATCAACTCTTACAGCTAAGATGTGGGGGCCTGGGGCCGAACAAGGAGTAATTCTTCATACCTCATCATGCAAACTCGACCTCAAGGAGCCGTATTACAGAATGTCACAGCCCCAACCCTACACAATGGCACAAGACCAGCAACCGCATCAGCTACTGCAGACTCAGGTATCCTCTTATTACCGACTCATCTAAGATTAATGGTTCAGGAGTGCATTGCATGAATCCCTAATATTTCTATTCTGAAACGAATCAACCGATATTAATTGGTTTGCATTTTAACAGGAAATACCGATCCACACCGTGGACTTGGAGGAACCTGAGTTGCTGCAGCAGCCATTAGAAAATTCGGGAGCTCAGCTCCAGTAAGTGATGAAAAAAATAATATTTTGATTTCAGCAAACAGAGATTCCAGCAGGCATGTGGCTTTTGATCCCTGTAAAGTAGAATCTGATATGATTTATTATTATTATTATTATTATTATTATTATTATTATTATTATTATTATTGTTTTTGTTTGAGTGGCTATTTGGGATATTGTACTTTTATCATAATTTAACCAGTTTAATAATCAAACCATGTTCATTTTGGAGGTAAATGAGCCTAATCAAGCCTATTAGAGTAAATTCCAAGAAATTCGACGACCTAGCTCGAGTTGAGCCATAAACCTTGAATTTTAAGTTAAGCTAGAGCTTGCGAGGCTTGCCGATAGAAATTTATACAATGAATAAATTTGCTCAACAGTCAACACCATTGAATAAGTAGGTTCTATTTCATTGAAGTTTCAGCGCAGAACATCCTACCAAGTTGCTGAAATAAATTTAGATTGTTTAACTAAACAAAATTTAGCACCATTAAAGTTCAAAGTGATACCCGCTAATGAAAATGCTAATATGCAGAGCTTTTAAAAACAGAGCCAGGATAGACCATACGAAAGATGGAGGCTGCAATTGGAATAAGAGAAACCAGTGCTATATGCAATTGATCCGAGCTGCTTGTTTTGATACTGATCTGTCCACTCCGCTTGTTGTTCAAACCGACACGAACTGCCATCGAAGAACCACGCCTGATAGAGAACTGTGACTGTAAGTTGGCCATTAGACCCAGCTCTTGCTTCCATTTCACCAAAGACAATCCGAATGAGGTCTGATTTCGCTCAATGGGAAAATCCTCATCCTTTAGCCGGATTTCAATGTTGGCTCCATATGCCGTATTGTCTTGGGATCTCATAGCTCCCACACTTCCGGCCAAAAGCAAGCGTTTTCCTACTGCAATCTGATCCTCAACCTTAAGTCCAGTAGCTATATTTTCACCTAGGAAAGTAACTGATAAACCTGTGGTGGTTCGGTTTGCTCCTAAATTTCTGAACTTTGTTTCTCCCCTGAAGATGTAAGCAAGCTGTTTTCCGATAGTTTGGATGTCAAATCCTGCCGTTGTTGACCCATTCTCTCTATGTTTTGCACAGACTGAGGAATCCAAATGGATGTTGAATTCTCTTTTATCCTTTGTGATTTGAATAGCAAATGCACCAGGGAAATAACCAGCTATAGCAAGAGTTCTTTCAAGGCTAACACCATCATACCCGATATCATGATCCCAAGCCTGTGGATCCAAAACTGGCCTAATGAGAAGCTGCGAAGAAGAATCCAAAAACCGGTACCGGTAAGTGGGGTTGTCTCCGTCAAATGAAGGAGGGAGGACCATGTCAGGCAAAGGGACCGGTATAGTAGCTGGATCCCCTTCTGTGTTTCCGTCATCTCCAACATAACCATTATCATCACCATCTTTCCTTTTCTTCTTAATTTCCCTCATTCTTTTCACCTCCTCTCTCCATTGTGTCTTTTGAATTAGCTTAACGCGATAATCGTACTCCTCATAGTAAGCTTTTCTCTGCTCTTTGCTAAGTTTATCAACCTGAGATCTCTTTAAAGGCTTGAATGGCGGAAGCTGGTCATATTCATTATTATCTTCTTCGCCAGAATACGAGTCTCTCAACTCGGTATCCAAGTCAACATCCTCACTCCCATCATTGTTAGGTAGTTTCGGATGAGGACGGGATTGCAGTAGTGAAGACAGCAAGTAAGGTAGAGGTGGGGAACGAAGTCGGAAGCCAAAAAGCTTCTGGTGATCAAAATGTTCTAGAGGTTTCAAGAGAGAACTTGTTTCAGATAAGATCTTCACCGAATAGCACAAGAGTAGCAACTGTGACCTCCAACTTTGCCCATTCGGAAGCAACATGTCTCCATTTTGGTCTCTCTGACCTGATGAATGGTTCTCAACAAGAGCCACAGGTTGCATACTCGGATTCATTAGACGCAGATCGCCAACTGCTTGGCTGATAGCTCGATGAATCACATGGGACCTTTGAGCAACAAAAACTTCAAAGCTTAGGGGTTCCCCATATGGCCCCTCAGGGGAAGCAGATGCAGCATGGGTGAGAGTTACAATGGCATTCTGCCATATTGATGAACCAAGAGAATCAGTGAGAGACCTTAGTAACAGAACATCAGTAAGATCTTTGTCATGCCCGTCTAATCGATCGACATAGAGAACAACATCGGGTGGGAACTTCCTTACGAACCTCTTCATTGATGCTAATAGTTTGCGATTAGTAGCTTCTTCCGTCACAGGTGACCGAAGACCAGGTGTATCAAAGATTCTCATCTTAACTCCATCAACTGTTCCAACAATCTCCTTCACAGCTGTTGTTGCAGGTTGAAAAGCATCAACTCGGGATTTTTGCTCTCGCAAAATGGAATTAACGCTTGCACTCTTTCCCACTCCAGTTTTTCCAAGAACCAAAATGTTCAAAGAAAAGTCCAAGTCATCTTTACCTTCTACTTCAAGCTGCATCGCCGTTCTCTTTGCCGATTCAAGAGTGAATTCTCGATTGAAAAGACTACCTGAGGCAAGGGCCAGCCGGGGCAGCACCTGTGCCACCATTGGATCAGTGTGGGAATGACCTAGTCTCTGTACAAGTCTCAAGAACTTCACTCTTATTAGTTGCAACTTTTCAAACCTCCGCTTATCTTCATCACTTATCTTGTCCTTTGATGCATTGACAACAGTATTTGATGGTGGAGCAGCTTTCGAAGAATGAAATGAAGAACCTGAATGAGCAGAGTGGTCAAGAGGAAATACTCTGGAGCCATCACGAGAAGTGATTGTGAGGCCAGCCCCATCTGATTCGCCGCCTGCTGCAGCTTTCAAAAGAGCAGCGAATGCAGCAGAACTGAGTAGCTCTTTTGCTTCATATTCTCTCCCAGCTTCCGCTTCTTCATCACTTGCTGCAGCTTTCAATAGCGCAGCCAAAGCAGCAGAATCTTGTAGCTGTTTAGCTTCATATTCCCTCTCAGCTTCAGCTTCTTCATCCGAGTCTATGACGATCTGATGATTCGCTGTCTCTAACTGATCTTCCGAATCTACCTCATTCACTACCTGTTTAGTTGTTTCAGAGCTCCCAAAAATCAGCTCCACAACATCATCATCAGAAAGGAAACCTTTCTCCGGAACATGCTTATCTATATCTTCTTCTCCTGGTTTAACACTCTGGTCTAGAATTGATATTGAAGCTGAAACTTCAACAGAGTCGATATCTCTCAATTCTTTCAGATCAGATATGACAACCTTGTCAACAGATTCCACTATAACAGAACCATTTTCCTCTACCTCATGACCATTTCCATACTTCAATTCGACCCTCTCCACAACCAGATTTCCCGGTGCAATGCTTGTATCAGCAGAAGGCTTAAAATCCTCATCTAATTTGGAAATTTCAACCAAAACATCTTCTTGGCTCCCTTCCAAACTAGGCCCCTTATCTTCACCTCCAAAATCCTCCAAACCACCCTTTTCAACCTCCGAGTTAACCACAGGTTGAGAATCATGATTGGGACCATTGACCATAACAGAACCATTTACCTCTTTCTCATGACCTTCACCATGCTTCGATTTGACCCTCTCCTCGACCGGATTTTCTGTTGCAATGCTTGTATCAGCAGAAGGCTTAACATCCTCGTCCAATTTGGAAATTTCAACCAATGTATGATTTTGGCTCCCTTCTAAATCAGACCTCTTATCTTCACCTACAAAATCCTCCAACCCACCATTCTCAACCTCGGAGTTCATCGCAGCAGACAAGTCATATCGGTTAACCAATGGCTCCTCTTCTTCAACCACCGAAGCCACCTTTATTCTAGGTGAACTTTCAACGCCACCAGGAACCTTAACCACACCAGAAAACCCACCATCTTCAACTCCGGCCACCACGGTTTCCTCCTCACTGGACACTTCATCATCGATTGACAACTGAGCAATAGGAACAACAACCAGGTTTGACTTAGAACCATCCACCAAACCAACATCTTCATCCACCATTGAATTATTCTCCAAGCTCTCCAAATCCCCATCATCATCGTCATCTTTGTCAGCCACATAAATTTTGTAACTTTGACCAACCCCACCATCATTCTCACCTCCCAATGAAATCTCCCTCTCTGGGTCTTCACCCAAAGACCTCTCTCCTTCAGAAACAGTATCAAACTCCTCATTACCACTCAAAAAACCCTCACCTTCTTCAGACAACCCCAATTCACTGTTGTTCTCACCAAAACTATTGAAGCTACTACCACCAACGCTGCTTGCTGTTTCAAGCCCGTTGGAATCATACTCAGAGTCAGAATCAGAATCAACAGTTAAAGGAGCTCGGATAAGTAAAGAACCTGATGGGGTCTCTTTTGTTGAGGGAGCAGAGACATTGGATGGCTTTGAGTCCATGGAATTGAGCTCTCGTTGTCTGTTTTCTTTGAGAAAAAAACAATGGCTGCTGAAGAGATAAAGAGTAAAAAACAAAAACAAAAATTAGTGGCCTTTTATTTGTGATTTGTTTCTTCTTGGATTGTGATAATCATATCTGTTTTGTTTCGATGATGTTTATGTTTGTGTTTTAGTTGGAGACTGGTAGGGTTTTAGGTTGTTTTTGTTGCGGCAAGCGCCATAAGAGACAAAATATTTTGGAGGGATAAATTATAGATTAAAAAGGTCAAATTTTGAGTCTAGTCCATCTTCTATGACCATATTTGGTATTTAAGTCCTTATATTTTAATTTAATATAATTTGATCTTATACTTTTAGAAAAATGTGATTAATTAATTCAAATAATTACATCGTTATAAACTATTCTGGTTATATACATACTTGCATAAATTTTCTCCCTTACAAATATTTGTTCCAACTTATAAGGCAAATTTAAAAAAATATTGCTCTTGGAAGAAGATATATAGAAAAAAATATGATTGGGAAAATTTTATTTAGGATATAACATTAATTTTTACAATATTAGGAGGAGGAGTCATGTGTTCCCAACGAAATCGAAGAAGTGTTGGGAAGGTATAAAGACTTCTTTAATCTCGTCGAGAACACACGACGACGATTCTTGTTACTGTGGAATCAAAAGTAAATTCCTAAATAAATTTCAAATTATCTCATTTTCTTAATTTTTCAATTATGTTATTTCACTGTTTTTTAAGGTATTATGATGGCGTGTAATTTTAAAAACAAAAGTCACGGAAATGGCTTAATTTACAAACTATTTGGATAAATTAATGACATTATGAAAATAAATAAATAAATTATGTTAAATTAAAAAATAAAAAGATGGAATTTTAAATATGAGCATAACAAAAGGACCGAAATCATAATTTTACCATGGTTTTATTGAACATCTGTCTCATCTTTGTATTTGATATTGCCCCACGCTGCCAACCTTTTAGCCAATAACCCACATACCAAATGTGCGGTTCTTCCTTTTTTTTTGTTTTTCTTTTGAAATTAATTGTGTGGCTACACATAGAAACTAATTTAGTGATTTTAAATATTGGAATTTTTTAAATTTATTGCATGATTAATACCATCATTTAATAAACTTCAAGTTTGGTATTTTTATTTTAAATCGGTCTTTAATTTCAGAATGTCCTAATTTAATTTTTAAAGTACAATGTTATATCAATTAAATTATTTTTTAACCTTATCGTTAGCTTGAAACATATTGAAAACGTTTGTGTAATGCTTGTAAACACATGTGTACTTACTGCATGAACTATATGAACCAAGCGTGTTAAAAAATATTTTTTCACAAATTTTAATGACATTATTTTTTAATATGTTAAATATGAATTAATTATATAATATATATACATATATATAATTTGATCCATATATCTTCAAAATTTCCGAAACTCACATTCAATGTAAAAATGAAGGCTTTTGAATTGGGCCAAAAAAGCAACAACGAAACCTCAAGAACGTAGCTTTAGGCCTACTGGCCTGAAAAAAATAAAGCTTTGTATTGGGCTTCAATGGCGGCCTGAAAATAGTAAAAGTTCTAAAACCAACAGAAAAAAAAAAACCCAAATTTCCTCAGCTCTCCGATTGCCTGTCTTGTCTCACTCGCCTCTTTCGAGCTCCACCGTGAAAATCCATGGCGGGTGCGGTCTCCCTCACACTCTCGTCCGTTCCCAAGCTTTCACTAAAGCCACTCTTCTGTTCCTCTCTTTCCACTCCATTTTCCTCTAAGCACAAAAAGCGTAAAAACTATTTGCGGCCCAAAATCCTCAAAACCCTCACTAAACCTTTCCCTTCTTCCACTCCCGACAATCCCATAACCCCATTAGAATCCCCGCCCGAAACTAAACCACCCGACGTCGTCGTTTTCGAACCTCCCTCTGAAGAAATCGGTAAAGTTGAAGAATTTCAGGTTTCTGAGTCATCGGGTGTTACTGGAGAAAACAATGGCGTTTTTGGTAAATTTTCAGCTCATTCCGTTTTGAAATTTGGGTTTGGTTTTGTTGGGATTTTTGTGTTTCAAACATTAATTGCTGTTTGGATGACGGGAAATCGGAATTCTCAGGATAAAGATGGGAACTTGAATGGTTTCCAGAGGGATAATATAAGTAAAAATGGTAAATTTGTTAATAATGGAAAAGTTGGATCAAGTTCTAGAACTGTGCTTTATTTTGATGAATCTGAATTGGATGAAAAGGTTAAAGAAATTAGAGCCATGGCTAGGGAAGCACGGGAAATCGAGAAAAAGGAATTGAAAAACGGCGATGAAGAAGGAGATATGCTTGATGAAGCTTTGAGTTCTAATTCGAGAACTGGGATTGAAAAGGAGATTGGTGCTAGATTGAATAAGTTAGAGAAGAAATTGAATTCCAAGAGAGAGAGCTTTCCGGGGTTGTATACGGGTTTATTGGATAAGTTAAAGGATGGTGAAGATGTGAATAAAAAGCTGTTTGTGAAGAAGAAGTTTAAATTCAGAGGGCCTGAAATGAGTTCGAGAAATGGTCCGAAGGGTTTTTCCGGTTTAAAGAATGGTAGAAAATCGAGCAAGAAGAACGGTATAGCTACTAGCGCTTCTGGGGTTGAGGAAGTGGATGATGGAAAGACAGTAGTGAGTCAAAACTCGGATTCCTTGCCGAGTGATGGAGAGAAGATTGAGGAGGAGAAATTAGGATCGTTGCACAATAATACGAGGTTCGATATCTTTTCTGATAATCTTTGCAATTATTGACTTATTAGTGTAGTTTGAAGTTCAAGTGTGGTCCTGATTTTTCAAAATTTGCTGATTGTTCTTGAATAAAGTTTTGTAGTTATCTAGATTTCAGAATTATTCATATTTGAAATGTGAAATCAAGTTTTATGATCGCAAACGGTTTGGTACAATTTTCAAATCGAAAGAAATAGGACTGTTAAGAATGATGCTGCCGTACAAATTTTGTTTCTAACTATTTATTTATAATTTTATATAAATTTGTTACTTTCTGCGATCTGTTGAATTCGAGTTTATAGCTTTATTGAGCTCCTTGCAATCATTGGTTATTTGTTAAATTTCTAGTGCTGGTTCAGAGAGCAGTGAGGAGATGTTTAGAAAAGAGAACCAGGAAGCTAAAACCGAATCTGATAAGCGCGCTTCCTTGCGTACTTAAGAAAGAAGAGATGTTAGCAACACGCCACTAGCTGACAAAGTGAAGCTTAACCAATCAGACATCAAAACTGATCCATGGTGGCTGCAACTTCCTTATGTCCTAGTATGTAACTGCAACTTTGGCACTTCTATTAATAATTATTATTTTTTTGGGCCGTGATGCCGAGACACAGGAATTGTTACCATTTGATTAGTTCCCTTCAGTTAGTTCCGTATTCTGTACTTCTTAGTTTTCCATGTCACCATTATAATGTCTGGCATATTGGAATGATGTACCTTTCGGGTTGCACTTGCAACTGTTTCTAGGTAATTCTCATGCAACGAGGTGATGATCAGGAAGGTCTGGGAGGGCTTTTTACCCTAGGAATATCCTCCGAGGATCAGGAAGAGAGTGAAACTTCTTGCGCTGTTGCATTTGAGGATCGCAGTGATGCCAATAACTTCTGTTATGTTCTTGAATGTTTCTTTGAAGATCTAGGTGATTTCAGTGCTGAAGTTGTTCCTATGTCCGTAAAAGTACGAACTTATAATGCTATTTCATTAAGTCCTAGCTTGTTTCGCTTCGTAAACATCCATGTTTTAATTTAACTGACGCAAGCATATTTGTCTAGCATTGAGGATAAGAACTGTACCTAAGACATATGACTGATATGGGAACGAAAAATTGCAGGAACTTAGTGAAGTTGCAAATTTTCATGCCAAGGATGTAATTGTTGTTAAGAAGGGGCAGCTTAAGCTTTATGCAGGTCAACCATTCGCCGAAGTTGAGATGGCTTTACAGTCTCTGATTAAAGATAACAAAAGTGCTTCTATTGCAAACTCGGAATAGGCAGGCCATGGAAGGATAAGTCTGTCACACATGTGCTTCCCGGAGTTGAAGACCGAAGTTAATGAACATGTGATGCCTCTTTTGGTTGGTTCTCTTCAAGCTTACGGAACATGTATTGAGAAGTGTCGGACCAGAGAGAGCGAATTACCACATGAACATCACAACCGCTCCGACTGTTGTAGTGATTACAAAATACAGTCTAGAAATTTTTGTTACCAAATTTGATTGTTTCATTAATTAATTCTTCTTCAAGAAGAAATTTCAGATTTTTATGCTTCTGATAATTTATGGGAATGTCTGAAGTTCCCTATTATTCTCATCTTTATTAGAAATTCCCGTATTCAATATTTGATATCCGAATCTGAGTAATTATGGAATTAGCTTTAAAAATCAATGAAATTCAGTCTACTTTCATTTGATTTAAGAAGAAATAACAGAGAATGTGTTATTCCACATTACATAGAATGTGTTAATGGCCAAATCATGTAAAGACAGCATCTACGTGAACCCTAGCTTTCTGCCAGGTGAGCTTCTACTAAAAACTTTTACTCTAAAAACCTTACTAAGAAGAAATAACTTTGATCATGGACTGAGCCTGAATGGGTGACAAACTTGTCAGGCAAAAGCTTTGCCAAGCCTCCTCTGGATTCTCGTCTCCATTTTCAGTAAACGCCTTGTACACCGAAAACACAATGCTTCGTGCTGCTTCTCTGGCCTCGGGGAGTCTATCGTTCAACAAATCCACAGCGAGTTGAAGCAGTTTAACGAACCCGAACTCTTTCATTTCTTCCACACCCTGCAATTGATAACCAACCATATGTGATTATAATGTCCAACGACTGAAACAATGTTCACAACACATTTAATAAATTGTTTATTACCATCTTGGAAACAGAGTTTGAAAAGGAAACGCCAGCTTTAGCTCTGACTCTAAGGTTGCTATGGTTAACATATCCGCCTAGCTTCTTGAGCAGCAGCAAAGGAGTAACGGAGTTAGTCATTGCTTTCAGCGACCTATCGGCTTCTTCACATACAAATTTCTTGTCTTGAGAAGCTTTTAGTAGCAATTGCAGTAACTGTAAACAAAACCCTAAAATTTAACAAACCATTTTAACAACTCAAAACAAGAAATTAGAAACCTCAAAAGAGAACCGGATACTCACCAACCGATCAAATGCACCGGAATCAGTGAAATCGAGCAATTTTTCACCAAATGCATTGAAGATATCCGAAGCAGCCATAATCGAGGTCTTGCAAAGGGCACTTCTTGGGTTACTCATTGCCTTTACCACTACCGATATTACCTTCTCTCTGGCATAATCACAAACACTTTATCAGCAAAAAAGAACCCACCACCAAAAGCTTCAAAAAGGTATTGAGAATCTTACAAGAACGGAAGCAGTAGTGTGGAGTGATACAAAGAGAAACGCCGAGCGTCATTCAATGACTCACAGACTTGAACCCAATCCTTTGACTCTAACCCTTCAACTAAGCTCTGAAATTTTACACCAAAAAAACAATAAGAAACATGAATCTGAAACAGGGTTTTACATTTAGAGTAAGTGAAAATGATAATTACTTGGATTTTGGATTCTGGGTCTTGAAAGGGCTTGAGATTCTCAGAAGATATGTAATAAATGGAGGCCTCTGAAGATGGTGGTAAAGGAGCCTTATTCTCGTCATTGACGACACCAGAATCTGACGGTTTTTTCTGGGTTTGAATCGGAATCGACGCTTTGGCTTGTTTCTTGGGTCTTTCTGATATGGCCGGGAGTGCATTATCAATGGGTCTCAACGCCATTTTTGCTATGAAATCTAAAAACAGAGCTGATTTTTCTTTTTTGCTGTGAATTTCAGATGAATTTAAAAGAAATGAGATTGATGATATGGGCAACGAAGAACGTTTCAGAATTTAAATATTTGAAGAAAGTGGAAAAGAGACGTTGGGCTTTCCTTTTTTAAAGCTCTCAACGGTCGCATCTATAGCAGTGGTAATGGTATCCTATACCCGGTTGTATTGTATTTGATTAAATTAGGTTCAATTTCTCTATTTTGCATTGAGTTTAATTACAGGGAATTATTCGATCGAATTGAGTTTAAAGAATTTGAGTTAATTGAGTCAACGAGTTATGCTTATATATATATATTTTTTATATGTGATATGCATATATCCGAACGAGACAAGGGACTTAATTCAAACTTGAAAATCAATCCACTAATCATTAAAATTTTTGAATTATTTAAGTTATATTTTATAACTCAAATTTTATTTAAAATCTTTTCAAGTCGAGTTTATATATATATATATATATATAACTTGTGTTAGCCTAATAGTGTATTTTGAGCCTCAAGGACAAAGATCTTTAATCTTGCAACAGTTACTGGTCAATGACCAAAGTCTCGAAGTCATGAAGATATTTTATGCGAATATTTACAGCTTAATATTTGCAAATAATTTAATGGGGATAAATACCAATACTATACCTGAACTTTTGTAAAAAATGCAGTTTGATACATAAACTTTTAATTTTGATGATAAAGTACACGAACTTTAATTTTATGCAACTGTATACATGAAGTTTTTTTATTCTATTCATTTCAATTCTTTTTCACTGATATTTTATTTTTTAACATAGATTAGAAGTATATTTTATAAAATTAACATGTTTAATTGATGTTATAAAATGTTCTTATAATATTTTATCATTCAAGTTATTCTTGTAATACTTTTATTATAAGCTTTTTACTTTCTTCTTCAGTAACATTTTAGTTTTGTAACATAAATTATAAAATTAATATATTATGATTTTGTCATATTTGATGTTATAAATATATTATTATAATATTATATAATTTAATTTTGTATTCATATATTTTTTATAAAATAAATATAATTAATTTCAATTATAATTTAAACTAAATATTATTTTAAGTAAAACTGAATAAAAATACCGTAAACGTAATATAGTTAAGAATTAGGTAAACTACATCAGTAGTCACCGAACTATGGTTTCTTTCCTATTTTGGTCACCGAACTATTTTTTTAGCAAAAACATCACTAACGTTATGTTTCCTTCCTATTTTAGTCACTGAACTATTTTTTTGGCAAAAACATCACTAACGTTATGTTTCCTTCCTATTTTGATCACCGGCTGTTAAAAATTATATATTTTTTTAATTTTCCATGTCATTTATTCTCTCTCCTCGTAAGCAATATATGTTATTTTATAATATTTTTATTCAAACTAACAGGATAGTGACACGTGTCACTGTCTGTTAGTGGAATAAAATGAATGAAAAATCAAGTCTCTTATGCAGCTAGAGAGATTCGACTAATAGGCAGTTACACATGTCACCATCCTATTAGGCAGTTACACGTGTCACCATCTCTCTAGCTGCATAAGGTGCTTGATTTTTTATTCCTTTTATTCCTCTAATAGATAGTTACACGTGTCACTATCCTGTTAGTTTAAATAAAAATATTATAAAATAACATATATTGCTTACGAGGAGAGAGAAGAAATGACATGGAAAATTTAAAAAAATAACAGTCGGTGACCAAAATAGGAAAGAAACATAACGTTAATGATGTTTTTGCCAAAAAAATAGTTCGGTGACCAAAATATGAAAGAAACCATAGTTCGGTGACTACTGGTGTAGTGTACCCTAAAAATTATTACAATTAACAAGTGTTTCGTGTAATAATAAAATAAGGTTACACTTGTAAAACATTATTATTATTATTATTATTATTATTATTGAATATGCTGATGTGATTACAAGGTAGTAACTATTCAATTTTTTTAACCTTTTAATAACGCATAAATACCGTGTACACATAATACTTGAACTCAGATCACCTGAATAGAATATATTATTCTTTACCACTAAAACCACTCCACGGGTTCTTGTAAAATGTTATTATTAAGAGAGAATTATGAATTTCAAACACATTTTATAAGATGAATAAAAAAGGGTAAACTTGTAATTGGGTCCAAGACCATCGAGAGACTAGTAAATTATACTAAGAAAAAAATGACTCAATTAGCTGGGGTTGGGTTTATCTTACAATAAAAAAGCGGTTTTAAAAGGCGGTGGAGGGTGCAGAAAGAGGGGCGCTTTTCTTTTTGGAAATTTAAAAAATACAAAGAAAGAGCGAGAATTATTAAACGTCAAGAAGAAGCTAAATTCAAATTGCCTTCTTTTCTCTCCTAATTTTCATCTTCATCTAACCCAAGCAATAATTTTTACTTCTCAAATCTCAATTCCCAATTCCATTTGTCTTTTTGCCCTAATTTGACCCTTTGTATTTGATTTTGTGTTTTATCATAGAAGAAGTCGACAGGTTGCGAGTTTTTTGGTATGTTATTTCTTAAATATACTTTATCACTTTTATCCCTTTTTGGGTTTGCCGAGGTTTCTGATTAATTTTTGGATGATTTTGTTTTATTTCTTTTTCAAGATATGTTCCCTTTGAGTCACTAAGATATTTATATTTTAAATTATTTCCATTTTTTAGGGTTTTAAATTTGGTTGTGTTTGATTTTCCTTTTCCATTCGTTTGACGACAATCCATTGTCTTCACCTCGTATTTGTTGTATTTATTTTAATCCTTTTTAAATTATTGTTCCTTTTCCTTTCCCCTTTTTAAAAATGTATTTATTTATGATGATTTTCTGGCATAAAATTTAGTGATTGATTTTCATAATTTAGGTACTTGAAGAGCTGAAGTGACTTACAGTGAAAGACAATAGCAGTTGAAATAATGTTAGTTGTTGTAAGCCTGAAGGCAAATTTAATGGCCAGCCAATTGTCCCCTGTGGTCTTACAGCTGAGTTTATTTAATGATATCTATAATTTCTCTCTCAACAACCAGCAGTTGACAGTGAACAAGAGTGATAGGGATAGTAAATGTGGGAATGATGTATTTTCTAAAAATTTTCAAAATGAAACTTTTATATGTGGTAAAAGTCTTGATCCAACTGTCCGATAAGCTTTCGTCTTCACACCTGTTATTATTCAATTATACTGTATTGTTTTCTGCTCTATATAGTTTATTCAACAACTAGAGATTTAGAATGAAAATACAAAATCACAAAATAAGCACCGAGAGAACACTGTGGACTCTTAATTGCAAAATCCCATAACTCAAGTCTCAATTTTCATCTAAGGAGCATTTGTTTTATCTTTGAAATCTCTTCTTACCTGCATTGAACTACTGCCAAACTTATCAAGTTTGATCTGTATGACAGTTGAGTGAGCAAGAAGACCTCATTGTTTGGATGCGAGCTGCTGCATTGTCAGATGCTATTATTATCCCAACTATTCAGGTATGTGATCTATGGAAAGCTTTGACTTCGTTGAAAATAAGTCCCTTGATGAGTTTTATCAAGTTTAATCACCATGAATACCGTTATAATATTTTATTAAATAAAAGCCGTCATCGTGAAATCTCAAAGGATGGGGCCAACTTTTATCGCTTATTTTGGTGTGTTTGCAAGTATTGTACCTTTTCCTCCTATTACTAATAACTGGCAAGTTGCTTAAAATTTAAATATATTTTGCAACTTCAGCTCGCATGATTTTTATGCTACCTATACATATTTTCTGCAAAACAAATGCGTAACTATTTACATGATCAGAATTACTTTTTGTTGAGTTAAAGGTAAATTATATGATAACTATATGTTTTATCTGTAAAAAAAAATTTAAGTAACTATTTACTTGATGAGAGATACTCTTTATTGAGGTAGAGCTAAACTATCTTGATACTTTCACTATCTGTTTTAGATATAGATTCATGTTGAGTCTATGAATTATGGTTTTGAGCATTAGGGACTCTTAAAATTGAGTAGAATATTTTTGAACAATTTTTCTATAGCTTTTTTCAGTACTTTAAGACTTTTTCCTTCTAGAACAAATGTTTGCTACTTACAACATGCTTAAAAATTAAAAATTCTTTTGCAACATCATCTCACATGATTTGTACGGTGCCTATATTTTTTATATACAAAAACAATATTATGAGTACCAATTTACATGATGAGGGTTACTCTTTATCGAAGTAAAGGTAAATAATCTAGAAACTTATGTTGTCCATTTTTTATATGGATTCATGTTGATGCTTTGGAACATGATTTTGAGTATTAGATAATTTTTGCATAGAAGAAGTTGAGGGGAATGTTGTCTAGATAATTTTTGCAACGTCAGCTCATATGGTTTGTTAGCATTGTCTTCATTCCTATTGGAGTGGTTTCTCGGTTTGCTTCTCGAGATCTATGATCATAAGAAAAAAAAGAATATTGTATTTTTTGGTTTTGTCTTCCTTTTTTTGTATTGGTTATGCTTTTAACTTTTTTTTATCAGGTCGTCTAAGTCATAAATCGATATGGAACTAAATGTGTGCCACAAAACCTCAGAAAGGATAAGGTCTCATTCATATAGAGTGATGCAAGTAAAACATGCACCAGAAGATTGACAGTAAGTTTCTTACATAGCATCTATCAACAGAACATTGAGTAATGGATGCATGCTATAGACAAGCAAGCACGTATTAAAGTTGACTGTTTTGGATCTGACAATGTGCTCATGGGGGAACTTTGATGAACAAAACAGACAAGACCCCAAGATGAATGTCTGATATTTGGTTGGATTATACCAAAAATACAAAACAAAACTGTAAAATAATCAAAATATATGAATGGTATGTCTTCACAGTGGCTGCTATTTTTATTTATCTGCAGAGGGAATCTGTCTTCTCAATCCTCCATGATGTGCTTAGCAATAGCAATGGCTTCGGCCAGAGTGCACCTATATCGGTTTGTACCTATATTGAAGAAAAAGATATGACCAGAATGGTTGTCATAGCTAGTCTTTCCCTTCCCTACGTCCAACAGGTTGACATCTTACTATAGGTCAGATCCTGTATGCAGCTAGTAGCCTATATGTATTAACTTTCCTTTGCTTAGATAACCATATGGAAAACTTAATAAGATGAGGAAATACCTTTGCTTGAGCTCATCTATTGAAGCGGGTTACTAGTGATGTTGTCCAGCCCCACACATTGCTCTACCGGCAACATTGAGTAAGATCGCCTCATTGTGTGTTAATTGATCTCTCCAACACCAAACCGAAACATGTTACCAATACTTTGAAGCATGTTGAGACTTGGCTGTTTCCTTCAACACCGCCCCCACAATAGCTGACTGCTCAAGACATTCGGCTTTGTGTAGTGCATCTAGAAGCACAACACAGGTTTTGGCATGAGGGCATTATAGCATGCAGAATCAGGTATACCCCGTCAGCCTTAAATCTCTGAAATAGTCTGTGTGCTTCCGCAACATTACTGGCCTTTGCGAGTCCAGTGATCATGGTGGTGTAAGTGATAGTTTTCGGTTTTAACTGATGCATTTCCATCTCTTGCCAAAACATGAAGGCCTTATTGAATTTTCTGATTCTGCAAAGACCATTTATGAGAATGCTATAAGTAATATGGTTGGGAACACAGTCCAATTCTCTCATTGATTTGAAGCAGACAAGGGCTTCATCAACCTCTTCCTCTTTCACAAGAGCATCGAGCAAGCAATTCCACGTACAGACATTAGGAGTCAAACCCTTCTGCATCAGCTCTTCAAAGATTAGATATGCTTCGTCCATTCTCCCGACTTTCCCAAATCCATCAATAAGACTGCTATAGATAACTAAATTCAACTATATGCCCTGTGCTTTTGCTTCTGCGAAAAAGCATGTATGCTTCATCAAGCCTATTGATCTTAGCAAGACCATCAACGACGGAACCGTAGGTTACAACAGTGGGTCGGTGACCTTTTGACTTCATTTCCTCTAGCAGTTGATAAGCTTTGTTGACCTTGTCCGACTTACAGAATCCATCAATCACGGTGTTTTAAGCAAGGGTGTCCAAAACACAGCCTTGCTCCTTCATCACATGAAACAATTGATAGGTTTCATGCGCAAAACCTGCTTCCACAAGGCAATGTATCAGGATTGAATAGCTTTGCACATCCGGAACGAAACCTTGAGCCTTTATTTCCTCAAACAAAGCCCTACCCTTCTCAATTTTTCTGGCTTTAAAAACACAATCCATGTAGGTATTGAGGAGCATAAGATCAGGAGTGCAGCCCCTACGCAGCCTTTATTTCCTCAGACAACATTTTCGATGGCCGGTCCCCATGGACCACTCTCTAAGATGCCACGCACATCATCTACTTCTTTCTTTACACCCTCAACTCTACTTGGGTGTTCTTGAATACTATTAACCTTACCCACAAAAACATCAGATTTCTCATACAATTTGGACGAAGGCGCATCGGAGAACGAAGATGGGTTCTTACAAGCACTGAAAATATGAGAACCATTTGTACGGATATGAATACTTATTCCTGCAGCCCTAGTGAAAAGAAAAAAATGAGAAAATTTGGGATTTGAAAACACATGAAAATGGCAGAAAAACAAATAAATAGAAAACCCAATGCAGAAACTTCATTTTTGTTATACTGTTAAGCTCAAAAGATTCAACATTTCAACTATTTTAGAGATTGGAAATCTAACTGGATTTCTGAAGACCATTTTCATGTATACATTTGTAATCTCAAATCAAAAATGTTGAAAAATAAATAAATTAAAATTTGGAACCAATGAAAAACTGTCCAAAGAGGAATTAATCAAATGGAAGTGGAAAAATTTAGGGTTTATACGAAGAGGAAAGTAAGGTACAGTTATGAGTTAAAGTGTTAAACAGTTCAACAAAGGGAAAACCGCCTGTTTTGCTTCACTCTTACAACGCACCGTTTCATTGAGTTTATCCGAGATGCATACGGTTCGTTTTTATTTTTTTTTAATTTTGGGTAAACTACACCAATAGTCACCGAACTATGATTTCTTTCCTATTTTGGTTACTGAACTATTTTTTTTGACAAAAACATCACTAACGTTATGTTTCCTTCCTATTTTTGTCACCGAACTATTTTTTGGTAAAAACATCACTAACGTTATGTTTCCTTCCTATTTTGGTCACCGACTGTTAAAAACTTAACGGTTTTGCTGACGTAGAATTTTATTTTATTTTTTTAATTTTTCATGTCATTTCTTCTCTCTCCTCATAAGCAATATATGTTATTTTATAATATTTTTATTCAAACTAACAGGATGGTGAAATGTGTCACTGCCTATTAGTGGAATAAAAAGAATGAAAAATTAAGCCCCTTATGCAGCCAGAGAGATGGTGACACGTGTAACTGCCTAATAGGATGGTAACACGTGTAACTGCCTAATAGGATGGTAACATGTGTAACTGCCTATTAGTCGAATCTCTTTGGCTGCATAAGGGGCTTAATTTTTCATTCTTTTTATTCCACTAATAGGCAGTGACACATTTCACCATCCTGTTAGTTTGAATAAAAATATTATAAAATAACATATATTGCTTACGAGGAGAGAGAAGAAATGACATGAAAAATTAAAAAAATAAAATAAAATTCTACGTCAGCAAAACCGTTAAGTTTTTAACAGTCGGTGACCAAAATAGGAAGGAAACATAACGTTAGTGATGTTTTTACCAAAAAATAGTTCGGTGACCAAAATAGGAAGGAAACATAACGTTAGTGATGTCTTTGCGAAAATAATAATTCAGTGACCAAAATAGGAAAGAAAACATAGTTCGGTGACTCCTGGTATAGTTTACCCTTTAATTTTTAGCCTTCTGTAATAATTTGGTCTGGTAAATTTTAGTTTTTGATTTTTTTCACATTAATATTATATTTCATTTTTTTAATTTTGTTTTGAAAAAATAACTTTATTTATGATTTAACGATTAGTATTTGGTAAAATTTTAAAGTGTTTTTTGTAAATATTTTTAAAAATAAATAATCTTTCAAGTAAATAAAAACAATTAATAATTCTTATACAGTATATTTAAGTTATTTTTACTATTTTTTAAATATAATCACGTTTTTTAAACTCATAATCATAAATCTGTGTAAAGAGTATAGTTCAGATTAAATTAGTTTAGTTTACCTAGCACATGTTTGGATCCAACCTCTTTCATTTCCTGTTGATACCTCCTATGTTTCGGGTGAACCACTAGGAGGCGCATTGGCTGAATACCTTGAGTCCATAAAATTTTAATGATAATACATGCACTCGAATCCTCATTCGGTCGTATTTGTTGTAACATTGATTACCTGCAAGACATGGATGAGGTTTAAGCAATGCTGAATTTCTTCTACCTGAGACCTTGAAACGGCTCCATGCATGTGAGAGAGAGAGAGAGAGAGTCGTGTTGGGGTCTGATGCAGTAATGCAAAAAGTGAACAAACAGCCACCCTAACGAGGAACTCTCTTCCGACTCGGTATCTCCTGCTCTTTCAATCGATGCTGGAACCTGGCAAGGCGAGATTGAAGGCCGACAAGACCATCAGCCTTGCGCGAAAGCACAAAGTTTAGCTAGGTCACATAATTGTCGATGAGGCTGCCTGGTTGGTCCACTTCTGCCAAAAGCTTCATTTCCTGTAATGAAAGCACAAAACAGGATGAACTTAAATGCATTGCAACCGTAGTCGGTGAAAGGATGGCAAACTCAATCAGTTGCCGAGCCTGAGAGTAATTCACTGTCACGTAAATGCTAAGATATAAAATATTCTATCACTAATCAAGTGCAAGTTTACTTACTTCACGAACAATTTCCATTGTATCTTCGATTTCTTTTCTGTGAGCAGCGATTAAAGCTTCTTCCTCCTGCAGAAAAACAAAAGTACACACAGAATGAAGTAAATCCAGAAAAGAGCACTGATAGGCTAATACGATAAAACCAATAACCACACTGATGGCCTGCCTCGAGTATTGCATTGATATTCTCATCAGGAGGCTCGGGATCATATCGTCTATGTCCAACATTATTTGCGTTGTTATAATTAACAGCATTCGCCTGCCTCGAGTTCGTTCTCGACAATTCAGATCTCCCACCATCTTTCTTAGCCAAGTTCTCCACGATCTTATCAGATTTTTCTTCTCTAGTCACTTTTCTGCGAGGCGGTGACATCACCTGAGCTTTCTCTCCCGAATCAGCTGAGTTTTGAGAATTTGACGAATAAACTCTTTTTGTAGAACCATCATAGGAATTATTCACTTCGAATCTATCCCTGTCCGTTGGGCCAGAAGATAGTCCGCTTTCCTCCCTCCCATTGAAAGGGTAATTAGCCGTAAGCGTTGAGGGATGTTTGTCAAAGTCAATAGTATAAACATCTTTTTCTACAACCTTTCGATTTGAATCAACCACTTTTGCTTCCTGTTGTTGCTCATAAACAACTGCATCTGCGGTAGCTGGGGGAGAAGATGCTGATGTAGCATCCTTGTTACTGGGTGGTAAAGAAGTTACAGCCTGATCTTTTTTAGGATTACCACTTTTGGAAAGACTTTTAACCCTGTTCATTCGGATAACGATAATCTTTATTTAGTCAACCAGTGAGAAAATACAATGAAATGCAACATAGGAAGTTCTTGTAGAGGCTCATTATGGAACCGAGCTTACCTATCAGCATATCTAAGAGTATTGAGAGTGTGTTCACATGAACCTGCATTTGGAGAAATACATGAGATCATAACAGTCCTTGAGTTTCCAACAAAAGAGTCACGGAGCACTTCAGTGAGTTTGCTCCCACGAAACGGTATATGGATCTGATCATTGTCCAGGGCACGAATGCACTCCTTAAGAGCCAAAAGGCTCTTATTAATTTCTGCACCCTCAATCCTGGCAAGAATTGGAACCAGTGATATCAAAACAAGCCAAAAACAAACCAGGTAAGAAGAAAATTCAAATTTACCTAGTTTGACGGTCATTGTCGGTGGTGTCTGCACCTCTTTCACTGCCAGCAAGATCAATAAAAGATATCTTTCCCACAACCTTCCCACTTTTAGATTCATTCCCATCATTGTTCCGCTTGGACTCCTTTATCTCAGGTTGTTTCTTGATAGCAAGTTGCAAAATGGCATGTGACCTTGAAGACTCCTCGTTTGTGCCGGTAGATCCCGTGCTTCTAGCAGCATTTCCCCTCTCAATGTATTCCTTGACAATTTGCACGTCCGACACCTCAAATTCTTGCAGTCCAACGATACATACTTGTTGTCTCCCATCTTCTCTCATACAAAGTTTCCTGCGGAGAAACTTAGATTATTCAGTGATCTGATAGTTATTAATACATTTATGCATCCACATAGATACCAAGATACATATTGAAAGAAAGAATGTGTAACTGACATAGGACAAATGGCTTGGTACATAATTGAAGGTCAAACCAGAGGACACTTCAAAGTAATAACACGTCATAATCAATCAAGTACATTTAAAAAAAAATGATTTATAAAACACAAACACTAATAAGAAAGGAAGGAAAAGGGAAATACTTTCTATCACTCAAAAGGTCAAAGAGTTTTCCACCATATATCTCAAAAAAGCTAAGCCACAATTTTAATCTGACTGCGATAAATTGGCTGATGCAAGAATCTTATAAGGTCTTGGGCAGCTCTGAGAGGTAATGGCTGCATTGTGAACGTCTTGCCACTACCTGAAATAAAATATATACTGGAAATTAGCAACAATACCACCGAAACTGCAAAAACAATGAGATCCCAAACAATAAAAAAACAAGGAAATGAGAAAATGACCGTCATGTCTTAGGTTAAAGTGATTTCTTTAGTTTAGAACGGAGCTCTCTTCTCTTTATCATGAATTGTTCTTTCAGAACTAATTCATTCATCAATCTTGAAATTCCAAATCCCAATCATATGCATCAACTTTCTAGCAATAATTCTAAATCTCATAAATAGTGTCCATTCTGTTTAAGATATCATGTACATATTTAACCAAAAAAAGAAAAAAAATACAGTTCACTCTAGAGTCTAATTTCTTCCAACTCTTTGAATTTGAGGTCTAGCAGTGTTTCTAAACCAAAGCAACCATTCCAGCTAAGGCGTAAGGGCAAATGAGTAAATGTCAAATGATGGAATATAAAATACAAACAATGCTAAAAAGAAATTTACATGTTTTACAGCCAAAAAAGAATTCTCCTAGAAGTTCTGAGAACTAATAATGAAACAAAACTACCACTTCAATATTCACGTGAAAACTACATCTAGAAGAAACTGAAAGGGATAGATGCTAGACACAATCCAAGATGCATGTAAGCTTTTGATATTAAAAAAAAAACTTCTAACAATAATGAAGCTTCAAGCGTACAAAAATAGAATACAACAAATATAGCACATGTGCCATTCAAGGGAAAAAGTCAAACAGTACACACCTGTTTGCCCATACGCAAAACAAGTGGCTTTTGTTCACTGAAAAATTATTGGAATAATTGGCTCAACAGTAACACGATAAACCTGTTGAAGCAAACAACAGGGGGAAAATCAATCTTTTGCTCTAACAAAACACTAAACAAAGAGAAGGCTAAGTTTGGTCATAATATATTCAATGTTACTCAGGAATCATGTTTAGATAGCACATAAGCATTAAATTTTTACTAAGTTTACCTCATCATTAGTAACATGCTCATCCAGAACAGCATCAAAACAGAATTCATGCTTCTCTATATATGCTGTCAAGTCCACCTTTCACATAACAAACAAAGCAGAGATAAGCATGAGAAGAAATGACATATCAAACAAGAACTGATATTTCCGAAATATTCATCTCAAAAACACATAGTTACATCGCATCAACTTCTGCGAATAAGAAACAAACCTTTAGCTTGGGTTCATGGACCGTTAAAGCATTCTCATTCACATTTACTATATCATCCTCCTTCCGAGAAGTTTCTTTCTTGTTTAATGGTCTTTTACATACCTTATACCAGTGCAAGACAAAAAATAAGCTTCACAGTAAATTTAGAAAGCAAGGCATATAAGGCTGTTCTATGAACATGTATACATACATGCATCAATTGTGTTCAGCCATGATAATATAAAACACAATGGCAGGTTAACATACCACAACTTTAATCTTAGCAACATTATTTTCCCTTGTACTGATCTCTTTTTCATTGGCAGCGAATGATGAAGCAGAGGCATCTGCATTGCTTTGCTCTTTCTGCTGCCAGCTAGATGCCACGTTAAACTCATTTTCAGATGCTTTGTTCACACCAGGCACGAACGGTGATGGCTCAAAAGGTTCATGGATAACATGCTGCCAATAAATCAAATCAAAATTTATTTTCAGAGGGAAAAGAAACATATTAAGCACCCACGCCGAACTCAAATTGAAGTAATTTTTCTACTGAATTTAAAAAATATCAAAACTGGATTACATCAAGAAACAAAAAACATCTGAACATTTTTCCACAAAAATGAAAGAAAAATAAGAAGTGTGATGTAAACTTCAAGCAACCAATCAAAGCTCCCCAGCAAAGTTATGTTCAGTGCAGTATAACCATACCTCAGAGAGAAGCTCTGTATCATCAATAGCATTAAGATCCAAAAGTCCAGCTCCAAAATCCCCCCTGAAGTCTGGAGAATAGAACCCATCAGATGTAGCCTGCCCTCCTGAACTTTGCGCACTTGGTGTGTATGGCTCCAAACCAGATTCACCATTAAAATTGAGGTTCCTCATTAATTTGAAGAGCCATTGCTTCTCTTCTGCAGATTCTGCCCTATAACCCTTCATGAATGTAATAGTAACTTCTCATTACCCTACTTGTCAATACTAAAGTGATTTTTTTTTCTCCAACTTAATGTAAACAAAAAGGAAAAGATATGCATTTCATCAATTGGGCATCGAATATAAATAGCGAACATGACAATTAAGGATTAACTGGGTGAAGAACAATGTACAAACTTCAGAATCATTTCCCGAAAATTGTGATAGCCACGAGTGTTTTCATCAAATTGTTCAACAAACTGACAATTAAAGTAAAATTCAAGCAATTAAAAATACATTTATCTAATTCAAATTGCATGTCTCTGAATAGAGAAATGAACAGAGAATCGTAGAAACATAAACGAATAAATACAAGTAGTAATTAAAAGCAGAAAATTGCAACCTGCATGAGGAGATTGGGAAGGAGGCGTTGGTCGATGCCCGTAGAAGCCAAGGGAGATGCCAGATGCTGCAATCCAGCAGACTGCAACCACCGTGCCATAACAGCATCGCTGCCGGCGGGACCCGCACTGTTGAAGGACCCACCGCCGCCAGCGTTATCGTAAATCGCTGTCGCCGCAGCATTGCTTTGCTGCATCTGGCCACAGATGTGGCGCTGCGATCGCCTTTGAGGAGCCAATTTTTAAAATTTGTTTAGCAACACTACCATAAGAGAATAAAAAATAAACAAAATGAAATTTCAGAAATAATAAAAACAACAATAGCAATATAAAGAAATTAAGATATAACTAAACATTTACTTACAAGGTGGAAGAAATTCAAAAATTCCAAGAAGAACATGAAAGTGGATTTACTTCGAAAATGCAGTTTCCGGTAATTCGTTCACAATTTGTTAACTCTATCCAAGAAAAAATACACTGAAACTCAAGCATTAAAGTATTATATATATATATATATATATATATATAAAGAAATAAATAAATAAAATTACCAGATAAGGTGGAAACAAAATGAAGACGGCCGGCGGCGATTGAAGATCTACGGTCAGATCTGAAAGAGAAAGCAAATTATAAAAACAAACACAAAAACAATGTTGAATTTGATTTGATTGAATGCGGAAGAATTCGATGAGAACTGAGAGCAAGTTGAGGGAAATTAAGTGTTTTTTTATGAAGTGAAATATAATTATTTTTTTATTCTTGTGATCAATGTTTTGGAAAAAGTACATCATAGGTCACTGATCTATGCTTAAATGATCGTTAACTTTTTGAACCATTACAAAGTGATCACTAAACTTCTATAACTTACAAAATGATCATTAACTTTTTTGAACCATCACAAAATAGTCACTATAACATAATAATAATGATAATAATAATAATAATAATAACAACAATAAATTTCAATAAAATTAATTATCATTTTATAACCGTTCGATAAAATTTAATGGGCTTAAGGGTGTCATAAGCCCTTGAATGGGGGGATCAATTAAGCACCTCAATTTTTTTCACCCAATTAAGCTCTTATACTATCAAATTTCATCAATTCACAACGTTGACCGACATTGATTGTTAAATATAACAGTTTTCTTTTTAATTGGTTCATGCAACGGGACATGTTACAATATTGTCACTTGACATTTTTATTTTTTATTTTATTTCAAAATTATATAAAAGTTTTAAAATTTTCAAAAAAAATAGAAAAATTATTAAAATAATTTTCTAAAAAAAACCTATAAATGTCACATGATATAATTGTAGTATGTCACGTGACATTAATATCTCAAGAAAAAAAACATCAAAAATTGATGGTCAAAATTGATCAAAGGAGTTAATTAATTCAATTTATTGATTCAAAAGCTTAATTAGGTGCAATAAAATTCAGAAACTTAATTATTTTTTTTCAAAAGTTCAAAAACTTTAAATACCATTAAACTAATTTAATAATAATTTTATAACATTAAAATTAAAATGTTTAGTTTATAATCATTTAAAAGTTACAATGATAATTTTTTAATTTTTAAAAGTTAGTACCAAAAGGAAACGTACTTCATCATTATTTTTCAAATTTTGTTTGAATAAATTAAATGCATTTGGTTTTTACTCTGAAAAAAGCTGCCATCAGAGGTGAAAATTTATTTGAATACAGAAAAATACAAGTAAAATAATTAAAATACTATTGAATTATATTTTTTATTTTTAAAATAGAAAATGTCAGTGGGTTGATTTTTTAAAAATATAAATCACTTAGAATATAATATATAATTTAATTTTTACATATAGTTTAATATAATGTCTATACTATTTAAACCTTTTTTCATAAATTAAAAAATATTAAACATTTAAACATATTTAATCTCACATTTTTTTATATATTAAATTAAACACAATTGTCACGGGGCTAGATTTTGACTCTAGCTGATCCGTGCGGCCTTAGACGCCTTTGACGCAAATCAGTCGATTCCTACGCCTAAGTCAGCCTTCAACCAGCCTTGTGAGTACTCCGCTTTCGACAACGGCCGACCCAAGACTCAGATTCGATGGACCTCGTCGCGACACCACTTGTGTCGCGGGGCTATACCTTTGCGCACGAATCGTGCGGACCTTAGTCGCTTTTCGGTTGAAACGTCGACTAAGTCACCTGAAGTACCTTGTCACGGTCTTAGGTGAAGATCTCGACAAACACCTAACTCAACCAGGATTCTCGCTCGGAAGATCGAACACTCGAAGCCCTCGAACGAAAGATCGTTCTAAGCGAAAGCTAATCAAAGAACAACGAAAGAGATTGGCGGCTAGAACAACGAAGAACACTCAAGAACAACCAAGAACAATAGAAAGAGTTTTAGAGTAAATGCTTCTTGTATTACTCAAGTGAAGTGAATGAATGAATGAAGTGCAAGTGAGGAGGAGCCTCTATTTATAGTTGAACTCCCCTACATCCAACGGCTCAGTTTAAATTACATCGACGGTCGAGATTGATCTTATCTTATCTTATCTGATCAAATCTCAAATTCAAATCTCTAATTATCACAAACATTATCTATACATTATATTCAAATAAATGGATAATGCTTTGACCAATTTACCCTCCCGAATCCTCCATGGATTTGGCTAAGTCTTGTGGGCTTGCGGGCTCTTTAGCATTCTTCAAGTGCGGGCCAAGTGTGATGGTCTTGGCAAGCCCGTTCCACCGCGCAAACTCTCTTTGGCTGATTCTTGCGCTAATGCCTCGGTCCCAAAGGTTCGGTCCACGCCTTCCTCCAAGTGCTGGGCCAAGTCTAATGATCTTGGCAAGCTCGTTACACCGCGCAAACCCTCTTTGCTGGTTCTGCGCTTAACGCCTCGGTCCCAAAGGTATGGTCCTCGCCATTCTCCGAGTGTTGGGCCACATTTGACACGCCCGTTGCATTGCGCACAACCTCCCTATTTGTTGCTCGCGCTAATGTCGGTCCAAAAAGTTTGGTCCGTGACAATCTCCCCACTTGACTTAGCGACGCCCCGTCGCCGCCGCACTCAACGATCCGGGCGGGGTCAACTTGATTACTCGTCGATGCCTCGGCCCGTGCAATTCCCCATATGAATCGCTCGTCTCGCCTCAAACTGTCGTTGAACATCGCGTGCTAACACGCCTCTTGATACATCTCCCTTGTAGGAGCACTCTCCCACAAACTCGATTTACCTCGACTCGGACCCACTTGGTCTCGCGGGCAAAGACTTGGAAGTCGTCACAACATTGAACATGATCAACTCTCAGTTTCGTCGACAACTCGGCTTGCCCTTTGAACTCGAAAGGTCTCTTCCAATCTTCTTTTCCCCCAAGATCAAGACTAGGTCGTACTTGACCTACGCTCATCAACAACGGCAAATCAAAACCAAAAACACTAGGAATGTGTTTGAGATGTACCTTTTCCTCGGTCACATTTACTCTAAAATGGGTCACCCTTCTTTCTCCTTGAAGTCGGCCCCCTCGCATTGAACCTTCTTCATTGAAGTTCTTTGCATGCATCGCACTTTCGCCACAAAGTCCGTTGCGATATCAGATCGGTACTTCTTCCCGAAGTCCGTTGCATCCGGTTGCACCCGCCCTTCCGACTTGAAGTTTGGTGCTCTCTTGCATCGATCCTTCTTCCTTGAAGTTCGGTGCTTTCTCTTGCGTCGACACTTCCTACCGAAGTTCGCCGCTCGTTTCCCACCTTACCCATTGGTGGTGTCTCCACGGTTACTATGTCCCCTAACGGCTTGGCCCCTTCGACTCTACAATGGTCTCAAAAGCGATGCTCTTACCCCGAACATCCTCGGCAAGCTTCTCGGTAGCCTTCTCGGACATGGTCACCCCTTTCTCGCGCACGGTCCCCCTTGGCCTTGGCGCGAACTCGGCGTTATCGGATCAAGCGATGCAGCCTCGCTCTCTCTCGGCTCACCCAACTCCTTGGATGGCTTAACTTTCGATCCAGCAATCTCGCAATTTGTGAGGCCCCTTACACCGGTAACACTCTAGTTGCTTCAACTTGCGTCGGCACTTCTTCCTCAAGTCCTTCGCTTCTTTCCCACCTTGCCCATAGGCGGCATCTTAACGGTTGCTAAGTCCCTCGACGGCTCAGCCCCTTCGACATCAGATCTTGGTCTCAAAAGTAATGTTCTTCGCTCGAACATTCTCGGCAAGCTCTTTCCCAGCCTTCCCAGACATCTTCAACCCATTCTGCTCATGGTCTCCGCTTACCTTGGCAGAACTAGACAACTCGGAACCAAGTTTCACAGGCTCTTTACTCTTGGCCTTGTCCTGTCCCTCGGACCACTTGGCTCGAAACGGGCATCTCCGCAACTTATGAGGTCCTTTACATCGGTAACACCTCAATTGCCTCGTCTTTACCCTCGGCTTGACAGCTTCCTCACTTGCTATCGCACCAAGTCTTATCACTGGCTGGACTACTTTGGCACTCGTAGTCGAACCACGGTTCTCACTTCGCTTGGCGGCATTGACACTCACAATCGCCCCAAGTCTCATCGCTACTTCACCCTTTGACTCGTCTGCTGTCTTCACCATGGCAGCTAGGCGGTTCTTCTCGGGACATCCCCTTATCAAATGAGGACCATCACAGAAGTAGCACTTCAACTTCTTGCTCCCCTTCTTCTCTGGTACGGACTTAGCCTCACCATTCCCCTTGTCTCTCGAACTGGGCCTGGTTGACTCAACACTCGCCTGCTTGCATTCTGCGGGCTCGGTCAGAGGTTCGGTAACAATGATAGCCTCTGAAAGTCTCTGGGCATCTCCTTGCTCTACTGCGAGCTTCGCCCCCGGCCTAAATCCCTCTAAGAAGGTCTTGAGCGCATCACATTCGCTCATTGCCGTCTTGCAACTGAGCAGCTCCCTCTTGAGCTCATCCACTTCCTTTCGCAAAGCTTCCATCTCAGCTTCACTCGCATTACTCCCTCGAACTGTCACCAACTTGTTGAGAACTTCTCGTGTCTCGTCCTTGAACTGGTCATCTATGGACTCTACCTCGTCAAGACGGGACTCGAAAAACACCTTGGGTCCGCTTGGCCTCCTCCTCGGATTTCTCAAGTCTACAAACCCTCTTTCCCAACGACTCCAATTCCACCTTCATTGCCTCCTTTGCATCTTGAAGGGAATTATCTTGTTGGTTCAACTTCTCATTACATCGAGTTGAGAACTTCTTGGATCTCCTTCGCGGTTTCCTCCTTGGAAGAACTCTCCGCTTTTTGCAAATCCACCATCTTGGCTTCACAAGCACAACTCTCTCGAACTACCTCCAACTCGTTGAGGATGCGTTGCGTCTCGTCATTGAACTTGCCCTCCATGGACTCTAACTTTTCAAGACGTGACTCCACAACACTCCGGGTCTTTTTGGCCTCTTCTCTTAGAGTTTCCACTGCAGCCTCTAAGGAATCGCCACGCTCAGACACCTTCACATCCAATTCATTAAGAGCCAATTGAACATCCTCCCGGATCCCTTCTACAGACTCTAACATCTCAATATCCAACGAACCCAGCTTCTCAAGGTTTACTGGCTCTAGCTCTTCAAACACCACCTCGGCCTCCTTCTTGAAGTCCAAGAGTTTATCGACCCAAGCCTCCACAGCTGTTATGAATTCAAGATTCGATTGTACCTTATTTTCAAGACGGTTGCTCCTCTCGTCAAATTCGTTCAGTGTCTTTCTTACATCGTCCATTGTCAGTGTCTTCTTCTTTGGTGCCATCTCAATCAACACTTTGCCACGAACTAGTCTGATCCCTGATCACTTCGACTAACTCGAACGCAAACCACCACCACGCTTATCGCGCAACTACAAGTGGAACCCACCACACTTGACTACACCTGCAAGTTGGCTTGAACACAAGTCACTACCACGCTTGACTGCAACTGCGAGCTGGCTCGAACGCAAGTCCCTTCCTTGACTCGCTCGGATAGCACTTATCACGGCACTTCTCTGATTCCACCTCTCGTGGCTCTCTCTGTTACCAACTCTCACGGCTCTTTCTGATGTCAACTATCAGCAAGACTTCGCTCCGATGCCAACTATCACGGAACCCGCTACCGTCTTTGATAACAACTTATCACCGCTCAACTCTGACACCAACTGTCAGCAGAACTTTGCTCCGATGCCTCTCGTCACGGAACTCGGCTACCACCTAAAGAAGCAACCAGCTACCACCGCTCGTCTCTCGATACCAACTATCGGCTACCGGCTACCGCCGCGCTCGGCTCGATACCAACTATCGGCTACCGCCTTTTGGCTCGATACCAACTATCAGCCACCGCTTTTTGGCTCGATACCAATCGTCACGGGGCTAGATTTTTGACTCTAGCTGATCCGTGCGGCCTTAGACGCGCCGGCGCAAATCGGTCGATTCCTACGCCTAAGTCGACCTTCAACCAGCCTTGTGAGTACTCCCGCCGACAACGGCCGACCAAGACTCGAGATTCGATGGACCTCGTCGACGACACCACTTGTGTCGCGGGGCTATACCTTTGCCAGACGAATCGTGCGGACCTTAGTCGCTTTTCGGTTGAAACGTCGACTAAGTCACCCCAAGTACCTTGTCACGGTCTTAGGTGAAGATCTCTCGACAAACACCTAACTCAACCAGGATTCTCGCTCCGGAAGATCGAACACTCCTCGAAGCCCTCGAACGAAAGATCGTTCTAAGCGAAAGCTAATCAAAGAACAACAGAAAGAGATTGGCAGCTAGAACAACGAAGAACACTCAAGAACAACCAAGAACAATAGAAAGAGTTTTAGAGTAAATGCTTCTTGTATTACTCAAGTGAAGTGAACTGAATGAATGAAGTGCAAGTGAGGAGGGAGCCTCTATTTATAGTTGAACTCCCCTACATCCAACGGCTCAGTTTAAATTACATCGACGGTCGAGATTGATCTTATCTTATCTTATCTGATCAAATCTCAAATTCAAATCTCTAATTATCACAAACATTATCTATACATTATATTCAAATAAATGGATAATGCTTTGACCAATTTACCCTCCTGAATCCTCCATGGATTTGGCTAAGTCTTGCGGGCTCTTTAGCATTCTTCAAGTGCCGGGCCAAGTGTGATGGTCTTGGCAAGCCCGTTCCACCGCGCAAACTCTCTTTGGCTGATTCTTGCGCTAATGCCTCGGTCCCAAAGGTTCGGTCCACGCCTTCCTCCAAGTGCTGGGCCAAGTCTAATGATCTTGGCAAGCTCGTTACACGCGCAAACCCTCTTTTCTTTGGTTCTTGCGCTAACGCCTCGGTCCCAAAGGTATGGTCCTCGCCATTCTCCGAGTGTTGGGCCACATTTGACACGCCCGTTGCATTGCGCACAACCTCCCTATTTGTTGCTCGCGCTAATGTCTCGGTCCAAAAAGTTTGGTCCGTGACACAATCTACATATTATATAACCTAGTTAATGAGTGATAAAAGAAGAATTGAGAGATGGTTTTAAGACTTAATGGTGTTTTAAGTCTATGAAATCTTGAAAAAATCAATCAAATTCTTATTTTTTTACACACAATTAAGTTTGTGTATTCTAAAATTTTATCAACTTGTTTTTTTTTTCTTCTTAAAATCGCAGTCATTAAATTTTTCTAATTCAACCAACAATTATTGAATGCATTGGTAAGGTAACATGAGTTTAAATTTTGAAGACGACGTTATTGGAATGAATAGTCTCGTGCCCCTGAATATAGACCATAAAACGAACATATATAATACCAGAATTTTCCTAATTCAATAGTTTAAAATTAACGTGAAACTAAAAAGTTTTATATTGTAAGCGGATTCCATGTGTATCAAAGATTTTTTTTTCCATGTGTATCAAAGATTTTTTTTCTTCTTAAAATCGCAGTCATTAAATTTTTCTAATTCAACCAACAATTATTGAATGCATTGGTAAGGTAACATGAGTTTAAATTTTGAAGACGACGTTATTGGAATGAATAGTCTCGTGCCCCTGAATATAGACCATAAAACGAACATATATAATACCAGAATTTTCCTAATTCAATAGTTTAAAATTAACGTGAAACTAAATAGTTTAAAATACCAGAATTTTCCTAATTCAATCTAAATTCATAAAATTTAAACCCTAAACTAAAACCCTAACCCCTAAAACTAAAAGGTACGTGTTTACACGGCCTGTGTATCAAAGATTTTTTTTCCTTATTTGATATATCAATGAATAATTATTTTTAAAAATTTTATCAATAACGCTTAAAATTTCCCACATCATCTTAATTGTTATTTGAAATATATATTAATAATAAAAAATACATAACAACTTAACTCCATTAGCAAAATTAAAAAGTTCCACCATTATATATTTTGAATTAAAGTTTAAATAATTTTGAGATCAAGTTAGCTAATTACTAAAAAAGGGTGTTGGAAGCACTTTTATATGTCAGCATGTCATTAATCAAATCAGTTAATAATTGAGGCATTTGTCTTAATGTTTTTGTATGTTTTAATCATTTACTTATCAACTTAATCATCACCCTAATTAGATCTTGTTCTATTTGACCTTTCTTTTTTGGTAATTAGGACAAATCTAAGTTACTAACTTCTAAGTGGGCGATGAATCCTCTTAAAATTGTAGAAATTTTATTAAGCCCCTCCAAAAACCATAGAATTATAAGTTAATAGATGTTAACATTACATTTTTGCTCCTCTAAAATGATAAATTTATGATTTGGTCCTTCTAAAAACTCTGAAGCTAAAAGCTAATACATTGATAGAATGATATTTTTACACATCATAAAAAAATACGGTTGCTAAGAAACCCGATGCAGAAGGCAAAGAATATGAAGATATGGATTTTGACACGAATAATATGGTTGTGTTGGATGAAGATTGTATTGTGGATAAGTCTAGTACGTTTACGATCATTAAGTTTTCTAATAGAGTTCATGATCAGATTGATCATAGTATGCGTAACGCTTTGATAGTACGTTTTCTTGGTCGTAACATTGGTTATAAAACACTGCTTGCAAGAATCCATGCAATTCGGAAGCCACGGAGTGACTTACAATTGATCTGGAGAACAATATTTTATCGTCAGATTTAAAGATGTTAGAGATTATGCTGATATGTTGACTGACGGCCCTCGTTTTCTACTTCAAAAAAACATCCATCTCATGTCGTGGAGTGGATTCGCCTCCCAAGACTACCATATCGATATTATTGTAAAGCATTATTCAGGCGCATTGCTCAAGCTATTAGTAAGGTTATCAAAGTCGATTATAATACTCAAGTCGGGGAACGAGGTAAGTTCGCAAGGATTGCGGTTATGGTAGACTTAAACAAGCCCCTTAAATCATGTATTGGTATTGATAATTTTATTCAGAAACTCAAATATAAGGGCTTACAGCAAATTTGCTTTAATTGCGGAATATATGGGCATTCGATAGAGAATTGTGTCCCTGAAGCAACTACTATGGAAGGGATTGTGACTGATACAACTGCGAAGGCGAAGACATCGAAACCGGAAATTAGGGAGAATGAATTGTATGGACCTTGGATGGTAGCAAATAATCGTCGTCCTAAAGCAACCTTAATACATCCGAACGGTAATACAACTGGGGTGAACGGTGATCGTGCCAGGGGCTCTAGGTTTGCGGTTTTGGAGAATACCGCTGCGGATGAGCCGAGTGTGGAACACGAAGAAGCAATGGAGATACATGCTGGGCAGCAAGCTGGCTCAAATGAAGTGGTGACTGATCCAAAAGCTGTTTCCAAAAGTAAGGTACCACTGAAAGAGTTTACTAAATCTGCAGCGTATCTCGCTTCCAATCCTGAACGACGCTCTAAGAAAGCCGAGGCTGCATAGACGACGAGTCCGACCATGAATGTAGTTCCTATTATTGACGGACAAAATGCCAAAGTCGTCCCCCACAGTGTTTCTCGATCAAAAGGGTCTCATGCTGCCGTCACTATCGTAGAACAAGGTTTCTCGGATAAAGGTCTGGTAGGTAGTAAAATTGGGAAATCCAGAGGTAATATTAATAGAACCCCGTGGGAGATTAATAGGAAAGGCCTGAAGATTCGCAAACCAACAGATTCACGTGGCCAGGCGAAGACAAATGTAGGTGAGTGGGCACGCAAAGTGTCAGACCATCTTGATCCAACTGTAGGGTTGAAGGATCAATTTCGCGATCTGCATGGCCAAGCAGGGAACCAATTGTCTTGCATGGACCACTCTTCAATTGATGGGGAAATCGATGAATCAGATTCTTTGGAAAATCAGGCTGAGGTGCTCGTCCAGAATGGGAATGGACGCATAATCGAGCAGTAAGTCTCTGTATCCTATTTTCAATACTTTAATGGTGACGTTTATTTTTCGAACTATCAGGGAGCTGCTAGTTCGACATTTAGGAGAATTTTTAATTCTTTAGTGCGAAAAAACCGTCCTGAGATCGTGGCATTGCTGGAACCTCGGGTATTTGGAAATAGAGCGGATAGAGTCATATCCAAATTTGGGTTTGCACATTCATTCAGTGTTGAAGCTCATGGCTTTAGCGGTGGGATACGACTTTTCTAGCGAGAAACAGTTGAGTTGGAAGTCCTTCAAATATCCAACCTATTCATTAACGGAAGAATTCGTACAGGGGCTCATTCTAGTTGGATTCAATTCACGGCGGTTTACGCTAGTCCTACTGGCTCTAAGCGGAAACATCTTTGGGAATAACTAATTGCTCTAGAACCAGGGGGTGACACTCCGTGGGTGTTAGGAGGATATTTTAACGTAATAGTAGACCCAAGTGAAAGATCAGGAGGATCGGATCAGTCTATCGGGGGTAGTGAACGCTTTGCAGACTTTATCCACACAGCTGACCTCAATGATATGGGATTTTGGGGGCCGCCATTTACTTAGTCACGGGGTAATTTGAGTAAATGACTTGATTGCTGCCTTGTTAACACCAATTGGACCAATCGGTTTGCAGGTTCCCGTGTATCCATCTAGATATTATCGAGTCTGATCATCGCCCGCTATTATTGAAGCTTTCTGACCATCAGAGAGACCATTCTAGTCGGCCGTTTCGGTTCATCGCAGTATGGCAGGAATATCCATAATTCAAAAATATCTTTAAAGATAATTGGAGTCCTGAATGCACGGTAGGGGAGAATATCGCTAGTTTTACCTCTGTAATTTCAGTCTGGAAACACTGAAATATTTGGACATATTGGTAAACGAAAGAAAAAAATTATTGGCTTGTCTAAGAACACACTCAGACTTTCTAGTTCAGTTGGAATCCCAGTTACGATCAGAATTTCTCCAAGTGTTGAAAGATGAAGAAAGCTTGTGGAGACAGAAGGCTTGTTCACAATGGGCATTATATGGTGACCAAAATACAAAATATTTTCACGTATCGACAATAGCCAGACGTCGTGCAAACATAATTTGACTCTTAAACGTGAGGATGAAAGTTGGTGCTGTGACCAGAGGGAGTTATCATCCATGACCATGAATTTTTACCGTGAACTTTTCACTTTTTCGGGCTCCGATGGATACCGATTAGTATTCGTGGCAGATTCTGACAATTGTATAATGGGAAGTCGATCTTCTTGTTGCTCTGATTTCGAAAGAAGAGGTTCGTGAGGCCTTCTTTGGTATGGGCGCTAACAAAGCCTCTGGGGTAGATGGGTTACAGGCAATTTTCTTTCAACGTAACTGGAAATTGTGGGTGATTCGGTATGTGCTTGCATCCAGATATCTTTGTTACTGGCATTATCCCTTCGAATTTTGACAAAACCTTGTTGGTACTCTTGCCAAAGGTCCCATCGCCTGAGCGGATTACTCAGTTTCGGTCGATTAGTCTGTACAGCACAATGTATAAAGCAATTACAAAGATTATTATTAATGGGTTAAAACTATATCTACCAAATTGAATTTCCGATAACCATACTAGCTTTGTTCTAGGACGGGCGATTACGGATAACATTATCATTATTCAAGAGGTTATCCATTCCATGCGCAAGAAGACTAGGCACAGAGGATAGACAGCGATCAAAATAAATCTCAAAAAAGCATATGATAGATTGGAGTGGGGTTTTATCGATGACACTCTAATGGATGTATTGCCAGATTCTTTGCGTAAACTCATAATGCAATGTGTATCTTCTGTTCCGACACAAATTCTTTGGAATGGTACACCTTCGGAAGTTTTCATCCCAGTCAAGAAATTTGCCAGGGGATCCTCTTTCCCCATTTTTTTTGTTCTTTGTATGGAACGACTTGCGCAGGCTATCCAGGTGGAGATTGATCGTGGTCTTTGGCAACCATTCCGCACCTCACGTCAAGGACCAGGTATTTCTCACTTTTTCTTTACAGACGACATGATTCTTTTTGCAGATGCTTCAATGGAGCAATTATCTATTATTCGTAGAATTTTGGGAGAGTTCTGTGAGGTATTCGGCTATAAAGTGAGTATTGCTAAAATAACTATTTTCTTTTCTAAGAATGTGTCGGCGAATATTCGCTCTCAAATTAGTTCCAATTTTGGATTTTTGGAAGTAGATGATTTGTGAAAATACTTAAGGGTCCCTTTGTTGCATAAGCGAGTTACAGCTGCATCTTATTTATATCTAATTCGGATGGTTCAATCTAAGTTAAGCGGATGGTCGGCTAAAAATTTATCATTGGCGATCCGATCACCAATTCTCGGTTAAAACGGCATATGGGATTCGTTGTGGTCCGCAAGTTGAAAGTGATGACACGTTATGGAGGACGATACATAGATTTAGAGGATTGCAAAGGATAAAGATCTTCATGTGGCTTGTTTGCTCTAACAGGATCATGACAAACGCGGAACGCGTAAGGAGACACTTTTGACCAGTGATGCATGCCCCCTTTGTTCGTCCTCCGCCGAGGATACAAACCACATGTTAGACACTGTCCGCAAGCTCTATCGGTATGGACATTGCTTGTCCCCAGTGGTAAGCTTCAAGAATTCCTTGCTAAGAACTTAAATGATTGGATTGTAACCAATCTAACTAATCCAAAGAAGTTTGGGATTGTTACGGATGACTGGGATCTACTATTTGGGTCAATCCTCTGGAACTTATGGCTGGCTAGGAATGCAGTAGTATTCGAATCTCCCTTGGAAGATTGCGGATCAGTTTTGGAGAGGAGCCGCCGCCTCCAAGCTATGTGCTTGAGTGTGGAAGACTCCATGCAGACATCTGTTGGGTCGTATAATACAAGTGAATCAGGTCCCTCAATTGTTGAACCGGTTCATTGGACCCCCCTACAGGATGGTGTAAACTTAATTCCGATGGGGGTCGCAACATGGCTATAGGTATCACCACTTGTGGTGGAGTATTGCGGGATCACAATGGTGTATGGTTGGTTGGTTACTACAAATATATTGGAATATGCTCGGTCTTTGAATCGGAGCTTTGGGGGCATCTGTTGGAATGTTATATGCCTGGGAGAGAGGTATCCGACAACTTGTGGTTGAGATGGACTGCTTGGATGCCACTCGTATTCTCCAACACAGATCTAGTCGACATGGCGTACCGTCCATAGCCTTGCACATACGTGAGCTGCAGAACCGTGAATGGTCAGTACAAATCCAGCATATACCTCAGACCAGCAATGCAGTTGCTGATTTCTTGACGAAAAGCAAATGAGACCCTCCGATTGGGAGGTTCACTACGTTGATACCCCTCCAGGCCCGTTGGTGAACTTGCTTAATGCAAATGGCGGATAGTTCAAGTTAGTTAAAGTAGTTAGTTGTAAGGATACATTGTTTGCTGTCTTTCGTCAAGTTTATCTTGTAGATTATTTGTAACTATTATCATGTGTACTATTTATCTCCATTAAGATTAAAGAGATTTTTAACGAGGCACGTTGTAGTATTAAACTTTTCTCTATTTTCATAAAAAAAAAATAGAGTAGAATGGGATAATTGTTGATAGTCTATGTCTGCTCTGTAATGATGTAAAATAGTCATAGATAGATATAAATATATTCAATTCCGGTCCCCTAAAAAATATAGATAGAGTAGAATGGGGATAATTGTAGATATTTATTGGGTTGTATTAGAGTTTAAAATGTATGCCGTTTGATGATGTAAATAGACAGATTTGTACAGATTAGGGAATTCCTTAGTGAGATGACTGTCTAAGTGCCTACATAGGTAATTTGTAACATTTTCTACTACTTCTTTGGATAAATACAATACAAAAGTTTATCCAAAAAAAATGACACGAACCTCAAAATAATTTGACAAAAAAATCAAATTTTAAACATAAATGACCCGAACTTGAATGAACACAAAACAGTACAAACTCAAATACAACACCGCATAAAACATGCTTTAAGAAGAAACATAAAATATGGAAGACTAAAGAATAGAAAAAATATCTTTAACTAATCAGAAACCGAGTCCATGGCCGCAACAAGCTCATCAAAACATGTTTATAAACCCAACACATGAACTCATTCAATTCCATTTAGTTGCAGAAGTAGAAATTAAAAAAATAAGACAAAACAAAGGAGTTTTTTTTTTTTTTTTGAGCTTTCAAAGGTTGTAGTAAAGATGGATTCGAGGAAACAGGTCATGTTGATAGCAATGGACGATAGTCCACACAGCATGTACGCCTTGGAATGGACTCTTGATCACTTATTTACACCGTTCGGATCTGTCCAACCTTTCAGTCTTATTGTTGTCCATGCCCGACCCGTACCCATATCCGTTCTTCAACTCGCCGGACCCGGTAATCTCGTACAACTTAATCTTCATCTTCTTTTGTTGAAATATAACGATAAGTATATCAAAAGCACTTCTGCATCCGTTGCATACGTAAGTTTAACTCGACTCATAGACACTTCGACATACATTCTTCGAATAGATGAACATATTCCCCGTGTATTTTCCGGATCCAAATCTATTTATTGAAACGAAACTTTATAAACGCAGCAACCGCAGAGATATACCGATGATGGAGATTGATTTAAAGAAGGCAGCCACGAGGATTACCGAGAAAGTGAAGGAGCTGTGCAATAAAAAATCAGTAATTATGATCATTTTCCAACCATTTTTTTCATTAAATACATTATTATAAATCTTAATTAATATTTGATTTTTTTAAAAATAAAATTAATACCATGCAGGTGAAGGAGGTGGATATTGATGTAATGGAAGGCGATCCAAGAAATGTGCTATGTGAAGCTGTTAACAAACACCAAGCATCGGTACTGGTAGTAGGAAGCCATGGATACGGTCCTATGAAGAGGTACTCCTATATACTAAAACCGTCACGATTCGATTCGTCGGTCTGTGAATACATAATTTGAAATTGTTCTCTTTGAACCTCTCAAAGTTTTATGTTGTTTATTTTTGAAGATGTGGGTTCGAATTACAGAGGGTATCACATAGTAACAATTTTAAATTATGTTGTCGTGACAATGATATCGAATATTTTGAATTATACAGGGCTGTTTTGGGCAGGTAAGTGATTACTGTGCTCACCATGCTCACTGTTCTGTAATGATTGTGAAGAGGCCCAAGACCTAATCAGGAGTAAGCTGCAGATCAAGATCAAGTCCGATGGAGTATGGTTTCAGTCTTATAAAAATTTTAAATTTTTATATAATCAATTCTTTTATATTTTTATTGATAATTTATTTTTATATATTTTATAATTTCGTATTTCCAATTTTTTAATGTAAATTTTTAAAAATTCACATTATGGTGTGACTCGGTAAATAAGTCAATAGCCAAAGGGAATAAAATGACAATAAAAGAGTTGAGACTGAGCTATCACTGCATCATCGTACCAACCACCGTAGACAACCACCACAGCTACCGTTCTTAACCAACGGTTGTTCAAAATACAAAAAGAAAAAATTACATACAAAAAAAAGAGAGGTTTCATTTGTAAATGACAAAAATGCCCGCTCCATAATACGTACATATAAGCCGTGAGGCAAATAGAGTAGCTCACTCTCTAGCTCATTGGAGCCTTATTAGTACTGAGGCGTCTGTTTTTAGTTTTGAGGTGCCGGACTGTGTGGCAAATTTACTTATAGACGATGCCATTTATAGTTAATGAAAAGTTTATCTTTTCCTAAAAAAATATACGCCTTCAGGTTATTAACGTAAAATCAGAACAAAAAAGACAAAAATTCTACGTACTATGTGTACTGTTTATAAAAAAAGCCATCTCCACGATACCAAACACTTTAACCACCGGCGACGGCACTTTTGTCATCGGAATCCGATCCCGGACAGCGTCGAATAACATTAAAAAGGCTCTGAGTTGTGATGTTGAACTTGTCAATCGTCAGAATCAACGCCACCGCCGAAGATGGAAACGCGATAGTAAAGCAAGAACAATACGAGGAGAAGAAAGAGGGCGACGCCGACAGGGGAGCCACAGAGACGGTGGATGGTGTCTGGCTCGCCGGTGGAGAAGACGGAGGATACAATGGAGCCACGGTCGGAGGAAAGGAACTGGATTGCGAGGAGGAGGAGGATGGGCAAGAGGAGAAGACCAAGTGGAGTCAATAGCTCTGAAATGGCTTCGGTTATGGTCTCACCGGTTAGGAACGGCGCTAACAACACGATAAATATAACCAAGGCTACTATTACGCCGTGGGGTGCGCCGCCGCCTTGTCGTTCTTGCAACATTGTTGTGCTGTCTGTCCTCGTCGTCGTAAGGAGAGTGTCAAGGGAAATGGAGGAATCAAAAGTAAGATGGAGGTTGTTCAACCGTTCATAACTATTTATATATTATTATATTTATGATTCATATTTAATGCACTGTCCGTATAATTTATTATATTTTCAAGATAAATATCATAATTCGAACCCAAATAAGATAGAAGGAACATAAACATCCTTAATCACTCGACTAATTAGTAGATCTCTCATAATCCTAAACTTTAACCTTTAATTTCTAATCTTAAATCATAAATTCGAAATCTTAAACTCAACTTCTAAATCTTAAATTACACTTATATAAATATGTGTTTCATGAAAGTGTAGAAAGATGGGTAAAAGTATGTTCTTCAACTTATTTAAAAAGGGTAAAACTTTGATACACAGACTGTGTAAAACTAATTTTACACAAGTTTGTGTATTTATACTATAAAAATACAAATCTTAAATTCCTAACCCTAACCCTAAAAAAACTAAACCCTCAACCTTAAACTTTATACACTAAATTCTAAACACTAACCTTAAATTCTAAACCATACCACCTAAACCCCTAAACTTTAAACCCTAAACTAAAACCCTAACCCCTAAAACTAAAAGGCACGTGTAAACTATAATTTACACGGCCTGTGTATCAAAGTTTTTTCTATTTAAACAAGAAAAGACTTTAATTGAGTAGTCTTTATTCATTTTGCGAAAACAATAAGTTTACACGGCCTGAGTATCAAAATTTTTTCCATTTAAAAAAGGAAAGACTTTAATTAAGTAGTATTTATTCATTTTGCGGAAACAATAAAGGCAATGACGACTAAATCATGTATATATATCAAAGATAACAAAATAAATTATTCCAAATCTTATCATTATATTTGCAATCAAATTACTACCTATTTTATCTAATTCACATTTAAAACAAAGATTCTCCTAACTTATAGTGACATTTCACCTTAAAAATATCTGAGATATCAAAAACTTAGTATATAAGAATACAAAATAGTATTGTAATTCGATTTTAAATTTAAATAAGCTCATACGTATTTACAGATTATGTTGTTCGATAATTATATTTATGTGTTGTATAAAAATTACATTTAGTTAAATAATAAGCCGTTCTTTATAAATACCTATAAAGTAATTTCTTTTTATATAATTATGGTATCTAGTTTATTGATCAATTAATCTAGATCGAATATTGTATAAGATTATTATGGGAGAGACCTGTCAACCCTATTTGTTCCGTTCACAAAAGTAGGGTTTGAACTCATGACATTTTTTAAAGTAATTTAATCTCAATAAGAGGAATAATTATTGTTTTTATTTTTATTAGGTTCAAAATTATTTATTTTTATTTATCATAATTTGATGATTTGTCATTATAACAATAGTAATCAATTTTACATTATAACTAACGAGGTCAGGAGTTCGATCCCTATCTATAAATATGAAGTGTATTTTATGATTATTCATTTCCTTTTTAATAAAAGTATTTATGACGAGAGAATTAGTTATTGATATCGATAATGATATTTTGACTCAAAAAATTGTTATTAGATTGATTCTATAATGGCCAACAATCCAGAGAAGGAAGGATTGAAGCTTTATGTCGACACAAATTTAATTCCTGACAGAAATACATTTTAATAAAATTGAATCAGAATTCGATTAATATGATGTTGTAGCAAGTTGAAATTCACGGATTTGAGTATACTTAAATATGTTTATTTTTTATTATTTTAATTTAATTACAAAATAATATTTTGGGTCGATTTCAAATTTAAATAAATTTACGTATTCGCACAGATTGTATTGCTCAAATTCGGATCATGCGGAAGGAATAACGTCATCCTTTAATTAATTTGGTTTGGAGGTTATGTATTAGGGGACTAAAACTACAATTATACGGTTAATAATTATATTTAGAAATATAAAAATTGATTGCAGAGGCCGTTAGAGAGACAGTTAGCTTCTGCTTTACTCGTCGCCGGCCACTTCTCTCTTCGATCTTTAATGAAAGCGAATCAGGATTTACCATTGCTATATTGTTTCTAGCCCACTTAAAACCCCAATCCCTAATCCCCGAGGTGGAAGAAAATGCCAGGGCCAACGCTGGATATGGAGCCAGTGGAGCCGCGGTCATTGAAGAAGCTCAGCCTCAAATCCCTAAAGCGTGCTCTTGATCTATTTAGCCCTATCCATGGCCAAGTTGCTGCTCCTGACCCTGAAAGGTTTCACCTTTATCCTCAGCCAAAAGAAGTTCTTTTATTTATTTGTTTATTTACTCAAATTTCATTGAACTCCACTTGAAAGCTGAAGTTTTTATTTTTTTTAATGGAATGCAGCAAGGTTAGTCGAGTTTGTCTGAATTTAGGCTTATTTAGTGGCTTTGTTATGATGAGGATTGTTCATTTTTTTGAAATGGATGTTGCTTTTGAGTTGAATTTTTTAGATAGCTGTTGAGTATAGTGGAATTAAAACAGTGGCGAGTCAACCTTCGAGGCAAGTTAATTCTGGTGCTGCTGATGCTATGAATCGAGGTTCGGTGCCTTCGAACGCCCTTGCTCTTACAGGTAATATTCTTATTTGATTGAATAGGGTGAAATGTTTTAGCTTGATAATTTACTCAATTAAGTTTATTGGTTTGTGTATGAGTATCCTGTCACTAATTGATTGTTAGATACTTTGTTTTCTATGAATGGTTAAATGGATAAGGGACAGGAGATTCTAGGGATTCACTAAAGGAAGGGACACTGAATGCATTAGTTGTTGGTCCATCTTTGCAGCCAAAGATGCAGTAAGTTCTCTTGCTCCGAGTTTTCTGTGTTCTTCCCCGGACAAACAGCAGATGCGGGTTTTAATTTTTAATGCTAAATTGGATTAATCCTATAATCCAATTCTTCTTCTGCAGAAACAATGTTGGTACTTCTGGCGCTGCCATCGTTTCTGCCTCCGCACCTTTTTCTGAAAGGTTTCTGTCTCTCTTTGTTATTCTGATTCCTTGATAATTATATTAATTGTTCAACCATGTGATTGTTATTGTGTCATAGTACATTGTTTTGCCATGGTGGTTTTGTTTAGCTTTCGAATGTGAAAATTGATCTTTGGGTTATGGCAAGCTTTGTTAAGCGAAGGTGTTCAAATACGCTGTGGCTTGTGCATATGGAAGGATTTATTTGGTCATATGGTTTATAAATGAACCGTGAATTGGTGAAACCATTTAAGTTCTATTCTCTTCTAGCATGCCACTCATATCCTGCAAATATAGGATGTGTAGATTGAAGATTCATGGGTTTTTTCATGTGACAGGTTAACAACCTCTGCAATAATAGAAAGAATCCCGAGCAAGTGGACACGTCCCGAATGGCATCGTCCTTGGAAGAACTACAGGGTGAGAATCTCTTACTCTATGACATGATAGATTGATAGTCGATAGAAATGTCGGTGGTCTTTCTCATTTGCTGAATTTCATGGCTGCTCCTTCGCATTTCAGTTCCTCGAAATTAACCGACATTTATAAATGGGTAAATAATGCAGGTCATCATTGGGCATTTGGGATGGGTGAGATCAGTGGCCTTTGATCCAAGTAACAACTGGTTTTGTACTGGTTCTGCAGACCGTACGATCAAGGTCTGTACTAACTATTTAAAACAGATACTGATTTGAAAATTTGTCGGATTTGTTGAAAAAATGATTTTTCTCTTGCATCAATTTTGGCATGCTAGATATGGGATGTAGCAAGTGGAAGGCTAAAGCTCACGTTAACTGGGCATATCGAACAAATACGAGGTATCAATAGCTTTAACTGACTAAACATCCTGTGGAGTATAGTTATCAATCATGGATTTAGGATCATTTAGAAAGATATATTTTATTCACAGGACTTGCTGTTAGTAGCAAACACACATATATGTTTTCGGCGGGTGACGATAAGCAAGTTAAATGCTGGGACCTTGAACAGAAGAAGGTCAGAACTACATACACATTGCTCCGTACCCGTAATGGATAAAATCTTGAGAAATATTTTTTTCATCCCCTTGCACTGTCGATCCATTCTTGTTATTAAAGCTTATAAACTTCTCTATAGGTTATCCGGTCTTACCATGGTCACCTGAGTGGTGTTTATTGCTTGGCTCTTCATCCTACCATTGACATTTTGCTAACCGGGGGACGTGATTCTGTCTGCCGGGTACGAAATTTATCTGCATAGAAACTACTCTGGAATGATTTCTTCTTTAGCTAAAAGTTAATTTTAGCTGCTTTTTTAATTGGATTTTTATGGTTTTGTTTATTTTATAGTCATGAAATCAATTTTGTATCTGATAGGGATATGCAATGTATTTCAGGTATGGGATATTCGAACTAAGATGCAAATTTTTGCATTGTCTGTACATGATAACACCGTTTGCTCAGTTTTAACTCGACCCACGGTACTAAGATCTCTTTCCTTTGTAACTCTTTAACAGGAGAATTTTTCACCCTTTGATGGTTTTAGAAACTTAATTTCAATTTCTTTTATTCAACTGCATTATGTTTTATTGAAATATGCATTGCATTTTCCAGGATCCACAAGTTGTTACCGGCTCGCATGATACAACCATAAAATTCTGGGATCTTAGTTATGGTAAATTGAACTTATATTATATGACATTTTCTTCTTTGTTTCATCTTCTTATTTCCATGTGTAACACATCGGTTGTTCTGTGTGCAGGAAAAACGATGTCAACTCTAACACATCATAAGAAGTCTGTGCGAGCAATGGCACCACACCTTAAAGAGTATGTGTCCCTAGATCATATTTATTAATTTATGTGAAAAATCAAAGGTTTTTGCTGCATTTACGATGCTGTTCTCTTGCTCTTAATGTTTCTCGACCTTTCTGTTGTCAGGCATTCTTTTGCATCTGCATCAGCCGATAACACAAAGAAATACAGTCTTCCAAAGGGAGAATTCTTACACAATATGCTGTAAGTGAAAGCCGTTTTACTTCATAGCCGGATTCTCTAGATGCGTAAACATTTGTGCTCTTAATGAGCTAACACCAAATCGTTGTTTGTGTTTCCGGAGCAGCTCTCAGCAAAAGACTATAATTAATACCATGGCCGTCAACGAGGATGGTGTCATGGCTACCGGAGGTGCTTATAGTTTTGCTTTTCGTTTCGAATAATTTTTTACCCGGTGAAATCCATCGTGTACTTGCCTTCTATATTACCTATGTATACGTCTTCATTAATCATTTACGCTTGCCAAATTATTGAAGGTGACAATGGGAGTTTGTGGTTTTGAGACTGGAGAAGTGGTCACAATTTCCAGCAAGCTCAGACAATTTTGCAGCCTGGTATGTTTTTCTGGATCCTTTTTTTCCGGCTAGTTTTTGTTTGTTGCACTGTGGGAAGATGATCGACACCGTGTGGTTATTACAAGCTCGTTGGATAGTGAAGCCGGTATGTACGCTGTCTCTTACGACGTAACTGGTACGAGGTTGGTTACATGTGAAGCCGACAAGACGATTGAAAGAAGATGAAACCGCAACCGAACAGACTCATCCTCTCAACTTCAAACCACCCATGGACATCCGCCGGTTCTAGCCACGCCTTTGTCAGCTCGTGCTCTCCCCCCATCCAAGTGTTGTAAGATGTTCGGAGATATGCAAGGTTAAAACACTCTGTCTAGTATTATAGCTCGAATTCGAGGTCGAGTCCTATTGAGTTTTATTTTTAAATTTTAAGATCAAATTATCCGAACTCTTTCTATTATAGTTAAGTTTTGACACGAGCAATTCGACTACAGAAATTTAACGCAAATTTTTTAACAATCTAAATGCCATAAACCATCACTTTAAAAGTAGAAAATGTCACCGATGGAAGCCATTATATATATATAGATATGTACCCTACCCCCCACGAAGCAGCTTTTGTCATGTCGTTTTGCATTTGTGTACTTTCGTTATCCAAAGCCCCTCTTGTGTCCTTCGTCTTCTTCCCTTCACTATTTTGAAAGTTAATTCCATGATAACACACATAAAGATGTTGTTATATTGACTTAAACATCGAAGAGTGTTTTAAATAATATTAACACGAATAATTTGAACACGTTCGAAACATTCAATTATTTGGTTTTCAGGGTTCTTGGGTCTCAAGTCTCAGCTTTGCTGACTTTGGTTACAATAATAGATCTCTCCATGGACATAGATGGACGATGACAGTCGATACGGTCCATTCTTAAGCAAATGATTAATCTCGTTATCCACTTATCTCCTTCCTTGAAATCTGGGGATAGAAACATCGAACATATTAGGGGGAAAACATGTTTAAACATATGATTTCATGGTGATAAGATTGCAATGAAAAGATTGAACAGTTGTTGGATGTGGGAAGTTAGTGAAATGAGTTGTTGTTTTTTTCTCTCTCAATAATGTAAATGTGAAGACGAATTTCTTCTTCTTAACCCCACAAAAGCATAAATCTCCATGGAAACAGACCAAAAGCAGAACCAGATTCCTGTCTCGAATAACAAAACTCCAAACTCCCCCAAACAAAACTTATTTATAGCCATAAGTATGTCTTTCGTTCCAACAATCAACTTGATCATGCACAAGTATTGTCGGAAATACACTAATCGTGACATGATGCAGACCAGTTTGTCAATACGTCGGATATAAGTGGTTATACAGAAAACAGTATCAGGGTCAAAATGCAATCCGCACTATAATCCAAGGACCTGTGTGATACTTTTACCCTTAGGGGACTATTTTTTATATTTATAACAATGGTCCAACAAATTAATGTTGTGATTCAATAACAGTGTCCCAATGTGCAGCGGCAGTTCTTCCCATGCCTCCTTGCAGTCCTGCACTTCGTCAATCTTGCCTCCGAGATATTTTCTCTCCTTTCCCCTACCCTACATTGAGGAAAATTTGTAAAGAAATCGAAAATTGACTCGAATCATAATTAATTATATTAATTTCTCATTTTCCAATAAAGATAAATTTACTTACTACTAAATAAATTCAAAGATTATAAGATGAGTCCTCCAATAAGTTGAGCCTCGATGACATGATATCATTCTCCTCCCAAAATACATGTACCAAAATATGTATAGAATTATTGTTTTTATATATCAAGACCTTCCATATTTTCTTTTTGTTTTAATGCGGAGTTAATGTCACTAAATTATATTATATGTAGTGTAATAGATCTATGTACAAATTACAAGGTCTATAATAAAACACTACATACATCATTAAAGAATACAAATTATTATTACCATTCATAATACTGGTCAAACAAATCCTTTTGTTCTTATTCGAAACTCACACTTACACCCGAGTCCGAGTAATTGAAATCGAGCTTTCAGTTTGTAACAGCTAACAATGAAGGGATTGCAGACAGATTCGGAGTCCTGTTCTTGTTAGAAGAAGGCTTAGTGAAAGCTCTCATGGGACTAGCAAAAGCCCAACCCCAGCTCTTGCTTCTGCCATGAACGAGGCCGCCATGGCCGGCTGTTGATTTATCTTCAGTTGCAGAGGAAACCCAGTATGAAGATGATGAAGACGGTGACGTCATTATCATGAAATCACCGAAAATCCCGCCGCATTTGACTTTTTCTTTCATCGACGATGAACATGATGAACTGACTTTCGGCTTGCCTTCTCTTTGTGATTCAACTCTTCTCAGTGTGCAATCTCCGAAACCAGTCGAGATCCTCTCGAAGAAGTCGCCGGAGAAGCTACGGCTTCCGCATCCGACGGATCTGGACCTCGAGACCTTCGCGGCGGTTGCGACAGTAGTATTAGTACCGTTACGATCGCCGTCGTCGGAATCAACTTTGCAGTCTTGTTTTTTGGAAGAAAGGTAGAGAAAAGACCAGAAACCATCCCGGATCTTGCTTCCCCGGGGAGCAGCAGTCGATCTGCTTCTGTTGAAAACAATACCATGACCATGATTATGATCATGATTCTTGTTCTTTGCTAACAGGAAAGGCATTCCGCCCCGCTTTGTTTGATCTTCTTTACCGTCATCCCCTTTCAGGCCACCGGCGGCTATTTAGAACTTGCATCGGATCTAAAAGAAGGAGAAGAGGAAGACGACGACGGCGATGCGCGGAGAGGTAAATGAAACGAAGAGGAAACCAGCTTGCCGAGCTTTTCCTGGAGACAAAAGGCACAGATTCCACCAGGATTGTTGTTGTTGTTGGTTTTGTAAGGATGATTAGTGCAAAACTGCATGCCGTCGGCTATGTCATCGTCATTGTTGTCATTGCCATCAACCAACTTTTCCTCCTGCTTTGATTCCTTCCATTGGAGAGAGACAAGTGAAAGAGACGAGAAGAGAAGTGGGAGCAGAGAAAGAGAGAGAAAGTTTCAGAAACTGTGATCAAATGAGAGAAGAAATGGGAAAAAATAATTATGTCTTTGAAAGGAATGAAGGGGAGATATAGAGAGCGAAAGAGAGAGTCCCCAGGAGCACGTGCAGACATTAAATTAAGACGTGGTAAATCTAATTTTTTTAATTATTAATATTTAACACGTTGATCGATTAATATAAAAATAATTATTTGATATATTTATGATAAAAATATTTAATTTTTATAAAATTTTAATTTTAAAATTTATGGACTCGATTTAGGGTTTAAGTTTAATTGTTTAAATTTTAGTGATAGTAAATAAAATTTATAGGTTAAAACATAATCATCAACATATTACCCTAAAACATAAATACTGACCTTTAAACCGTAAATACTAACCTCTAACCCATAAATACTAACCCCATTACTCATAAATTCTAAACATCTACACTTAAACCCCTAAATCCTACACCTAAACGGAGTCCTTAAACCCTAAAATTAAAGTGTTTGTGTAAACTAAAAACTTCTATAGCTAGTATATTGAATATAAATCGTTAATTTAAATTAGATATTATAATAAATTTTCGTAATATTATAATTTTACTCTCATTCTTTTTAGATTACACAATCATTTTTGTTTTAGAGATTAATGATTTAATCTAAAATTTAGAGGTTAAGAGTTTAATTTGTATGATTCAGAATTTAGAATTTATTATTATAATTTAGAGTTTTAAAAGTTTTTTCCGCCAGTATATTAGATATAAATCTTTAATTTAAATCATATATTATAATAATTTTTTGTAATATTATAATTTTAATCTCGTTCTTTTTAAATTACACAATCATTTTTGTTTTAGAGGTTAATGATTTAATTTAGGATTTAGAGGTTGCTAGTTTAATTTGTATGATTTAAAAGTTAAAATTTATTATTATAATTTAAAGTTAGAGATTTAGATTTTTTTAAAATAATTTAGAGTTATATTATGATTTTAACCCTTCTTTAATAATTTTAAGATTTTCTTTTTTCAAAAAACTTTTAAGATTTTTTCATACTTACATTTAAGATTTAGTCTTTATGTTTTAGTTTAATATTATTTCTTTTATTGTTATATTATTATTGGTTAATTCAAATGGTTAACATTATTAACTGTTTCGGTTAAAATGTTAATAAAGATGTTTTGTCTTTTAAAATATGAAAAAAAATATTCTATGTAATAATAGGGGAAACTTATTTTTCATAAACGAAATAAATTTAGGGTTTATAGATTTACGAGTTTATGTTGTAGGGTTTATGATTATAATTTAAAATTTAGGGGTTAGTGGTTAGAGTTTTAGGATTAAGGTTTAGTATTTTAGTTATTAGATTAAAATTAAGCATGCTTGTTGGAAAAAAATCACTGTTAATACATGGAAATGGAATATTAACCCTTAAAACATTTGTAATACATAATTTTTTTAATTTAACCTTTAGCGATTTATAATTTTATCTCCATCAATCAATATAAAATTTACGGTTAAAACTTAAAAGTACATAAAGTATTCAAATTAAAAAAACAATTAAATCACTGAACTTTTTTACATCCAATTAATTCCTTATACTTCAAAATTTTATCAATTCACTATTTTGATCAACGTTGATCCTTAAATCTAACAGTTTTTTTTTAAAATCAATTGGCTCCACTTCTCATATCATAGTGTTGTCGAGTTATATTTCTAGATATTTGTTACTTTTTTAAATAAATTTCCATTATTATTTTAGAGTTTTAATCAATTTATTTAATTTTTTTTTAATTTATAATTTTCATCAAATAAAACCTCAATGTGTCACATAATATCTAAAAAATAAAAAACTTAACAATTAAAATTAATTAATTTGATTTCTCGATTCTAAAACTGCCAATACTCTTAAATCTAAAATTTATAATTTTCACTCATATACATAGATATATTTCAACCCTAAAATATAAATTCGAGAATACAAGTAGAAGTATATATCAAGATTCCTCCTGTGGGAGTGCATGTTTGACCATAAAATGCAAAGGTGTTTTTTTTCTCAGAAAAAATGCAAAGCTATTAATCACCCCCACCATGGTGGATTGAAATTTATGGTTCAAGCTTATCCAATGTGATTTGTGTAACAATTACCGATATCTGATCTATTGATCAACTAATTCAGATAAAATATTATATAAATTTATCATAAAAGTCATTCTTTCGACTTAATTTATCTCATACATAATATCAAAACTCGAATATTTAATCTTATTTAAAGAATCAAAGTATTACACGATTGTTGGTACACGAGAGACAATTATGTGTTGGGTTGACACCTGTTTGGAAGGTAGAGCAGTGAGTGTTTATAGTTAAGACTGTTCGGAAATTAAAGCAAAGCTAATCCCCCAGTGTCTGAAATTGACCAAACGTCGTCGTCTTCATCATCTTCTTCGATAACTCCATTCACTACATCTTTATTGCACTCAACTTTCATGGTGGGTCTCCATATCCATGTAACTATGCGGCATTTATTATGATATCTCATGCTTCACAATTATAGATTTCATCCATTCATGTCTCTTCACATCAATGTTAAACGAGCTTATATCTGTCATGTATAGGGACGGAGTCAGAATTTGGGATAGGGCAAAACATATAATTTAAAAGGGGGCAAATTCATATTTATTTCATTAAAAAAAAACAAGAATCAAAGGTAAAATAAAATAATTTCCCCTGTTCGGGGAAACAGCTCCTCCCATCAGTTAAGTACCTCCGTCCCTGGTCATATAAGATATTAGATTCGAGTTTTGTGAATGAAAAAAATATATTGTATTCTTTATTTAAAATTTGAAAATATATAGTCGAAGCTCAATGTGATTATGAGACACTAGTGATATTGGACACAAACTTATGAATTCCGTCTATTTACTTGAAAATTGAAAAGTTAATTAAATTGATCAACATTGTTAAATTTTATTAATAAACACAGTAAATTTGAAAATTAGCAACAATTTATAAATAAAAATTGGAAAAAAACAATTGTTCAACAATTTATTATATAATACATTAGTAAAAATATTAGTTCAGTTTGTAAACTTAATTTTCAGAAAGTAAATTAATGAAATTCAAAATTAAAATATATGTTCATCTCATTTCTTTTTATTAGTCTTGTACGATGCTAAGTTGTGGATTTAGGTTATAAACCGCTATTAGTTTTTGCATAATGTGTAAATTGTAAATTTAATTTTTATTTTTCAATTGGACTCTTTTAAGTCTCTATATTTTTAACAAAACTAACTTGTAGTAACTATCATGTGGATCAACCGTTAAGAGTTATATTCGAACTTACCGTCATTAAATCGCTCTGACAAAGACGAAACTATAAGGGTAAAATTTTGGTACACAGGCTGTGTAAAATTAATTTTACATAAGCCTGTGTATTTACACTATAAAAATTTAAACCCTAAATTCTCAATCTAAACCCTAAAAACTAACCATAAACCTCAAACCCTATACACTAAATTCTAAACACTAACCTTAAATTATAAACCATACAACCTAAACCCCTAGACTAAAACTCTAACCCCTAAAACTATCAAAGTTTTTTTTTCAAACTATAATTTAATGTGTGGATTTAAATAATGATAATAGCGCCAAATTCAACACTTCATCACTAGGCAATGAAGCACGAAGTTGAGACAATGAAAAATAATTAATTAAGAATTAGATGGTGGTTAGTAATTAATTAAAATTCGAAGATAAGGTGTATGCCCTTTTAATAAATGGAAACTCATTCTTTATTTTAATAATGAATCTATTTGTTTATTTGCATGGACAGGTTAGCAAGAACAGCAAAGCACTACAAAGTTGTCCATTTCTAGTCAAAGAGTGATATATATATATAATAAAAATTATTCACCAATAAAAAAATAAATTTGATTGTGATATATTTTCTTTCTACTTGATTTTCTCATATTAGTAGGTGTTTATAATAACTTAAATATGATGTGTTTGAGTTATAATACAGTCAGTTATAATGAGCGGTGATATTTTATTATTATGTTAATATTGTCGGTGTTTATTTTTCACTGTCGAGAGTAATTTTTCTTTGTACCTTTTATTTTCTTCGAGTTATTTAGTTAATTTTTAGCTTAATATAAAAGTGTCCAAACTAATTTTGTTTCTTTGATAGTTTTAAGGAAAATAATATGATTAATCTGGTCTCGTTGGATATATAGGCCGAATGAAAGTTAATATTTAAAATATAGGGGGTGTGGGAAGATATTTGGAGATATATGCCATTTTCTACAATGCTTCATTTTTTTAATATTTTTTTCAGAAGGTGACGTATTCTCCTTGCACTATAGAAAATCGCTTATATCCTCAAATATTTCCCAATATCTCTTATTTTCTAAATATTAATTTTCATTTGGATTATTTCCCAAAATTAATCTACTTGGACGTTTGTAGACTTTTTCTGAAATTATAAATTTTTATTGTATTTTTATTTATTCAATAAAACCAAATGTTTTATTTAAAAATAAAAATTGATCCCGATGTGGATGAATTTTTCTTAAAAGGACTCCAACATGTTATTAAGAAGCCCAAACTTTTGCTTAAATTTATATTTCGATTGGTACATTACAATTTTAGCCCAACTTCAGTTTATCATCATCACATTGGACTGGTTGATAAAATAAATAAAATTTGAAATGAAGTTTTTTTTTTTTTGAACGAGAAATGAAGTTTCGGTATGGTTATATTGGGTTCGTTTTTTTACCTAACAAGGGTTAAACAATATTTTGGTTTTTGATTTGTACCATTCTAATTTTTGATTTTTAGATCAATTTGAGTCTTAAAATTTTTAATTTTAATGCTTATTGTACGTTATCAAGTTTTTTTTTGTTATAAAAAGTTTGCACGGTCCATTTTCAGATTTAATATATTATATGTTACGTGACACGTTCTTAAAGTGTTATGTAATTTTTTAATAAAAAGAGAGATCAGAGTAATATGTATCACAATTGGAAAGTTCAAATGCCAAACTAAACTAACAAATTCTTTCGCTAATAAGTTGATGATAAGATACAACTTCAACGGACACAATATTATTGAACTCGAATTAATCTCAATTTAAATCTGAACATATAATTAAAAAATCTGAACATAAAATAAAATAATCAAAACACATAATAATCTCAACATAAAATAAAATCTAACACAATTTCGAGCTAAAATAATAAAAATGTTTTAAAATTAAATTTACACGGCTCAAAATGAGCTAAATTTGCTCAATGAGAATACAACTAATTTAATTTTCGATTAAACAAATCAAAATTTTTAGAAGACGGCTCTAAGTAGGGTGAACTTTTAATCGAGTCGAGTTAAAAAATTTTAAATTATTTGAGTTCACACATTATATTTTACAACTCAAATTTTATTTGAAATTTTTTCAAGTTCAGGTAAGGTTTTTGAATTTCTATATAGTTTTAATTATTTATCATGTTATAGTACGGTGAAATTTTAATTTAAATGAATTTCTTTAAGCATATAAGATATATATACATATTTTTTCAGATGTAACATATATCTCTTCGTATTATTTATATATCAAGAAGAATTAAGGCACTTAAACAAATTAATCTATTAATTATTAAGAAAATTGATTTATTCAAATTTTTATTTTATAATTTAAAATTTATTTAAAATTTTTTAAATCGAATGAAGTAAAAAAAAATCGATTTTTTCAAAATCAAATTTTGCTCGCCTGTAGACTGTTTGAGTGAATTCTAATCAAAATTTCACCCGACAGATTCACAGGTAAAAGTTATTTTAAAAATCATCTGAGCAATCACCATTGCAAACAGCAAGAGAGAAAAAACCGATTCCTTTTCATTTGTTTCTCGTCTCTTCTAAAAAAACCCAGAAAAAATGAGCTCTGAAGAAGCAAAGAGAAGCATCAAGGGAGCTCCGATGGTGAAACCGAAAACCGATGACCGGAAGCTATCTCCGGAGTCTACCGCTTCACCAGCACCACCGAAGAAAGTCATCATCAAAAGCGCCGACATGAAAGACGAACTGCAAAAAGAAGCCGTCAATATAGCCATCTCCGTTAGTTATCTTTTACTCCCACCTTCCAAAATTTCCATTTTTACTCGATCCTTTGTCGTTTATAATGGTTTCTGTTTCGATTTCGTTTCTGGGTTTTTTCATTTGGTCTAGATTTGTCGCTAATTTTTGTAAAATTGTTTACTTGGAGTGACTTTTTTGTGTTCTTCTGGGTTTTTGAACAGGGATTTGAGAAGAACAGTGTAGAGAAAGATGTAGCAGAGTATATAAAAAGGAATTCGATAAGAGACATGGACCCACTTGGCATTGCATTGTCGGTCGCAATTTTGGTAACCCAATTTTCCATCTACGTTTGATCTCAAAGTTTCAATTTTCAATATAAAGTGTTTTAATTGAAACAAGAGCAGATCTAGGCTTTATTGATATATTATTTCAGAAATTGGAATTAGATTGCCTTAAGCTTTGACTTTATGTTCTTGGTGTGTAATGTAACTCTTAGCTTCTTCATTGTTATGGATACTTGGATTGATTGCTTTCGGTGAAAGGGGAAACCCCATCTTTATGTCTCGGGCGTTATCTGGTTTTTTCGATGAAGAATTAGTTACTTTTATGTTAAATCGAGTGTTTCAGCCATGGTGATGCCACTTTAAAACAAATTCTTAATGCTAATCCATACACAGTTCGCATCGTATTTGTAGTTTGTTCTTGTATTTCACTTACGTACTGGATTTCATAGAGAAGGATTCATATTAAGGTTCAACCTCCTTTGCAGATCTGATGTAATGTGTTCTTTTCTATTTGAAGGAGAAAGTTGTTAGATCTTGGAACTTTCGGCTTTTAGAAGCCTCGGGCTGAAAACTTCGGGTTTGAGAAAGAGGGGGAAAGGGGATTCTTCGGTATGGATTAGGGTTCATCCCTTTGAATAACCTAAAGCCGGTAGATCTATCATAGGAGCTACTTGAACATTGAATGATAATATGAATTGATTTGTCTTCTGGCTTCTATGAATTTTGCATGCTTTTTCGGTCTGTGGCTTCTATGAACATTGAACAATGATAATATGAATTGATTTTGTGGAGTACGTACGTTTAGAATTTGTAGTCTGCACTCCACAGTGCCGGTTCTGTAATGGTGGACACAACCCAGATAAATTGCTAATTACGACAAGTGCATTTGCAGTTGTGTTCTTTATACGTAGATTGTAAAATTTGTTTCTTGGATTTTGGTGCAGGCTCGTACGTAGCACACGAGACAAACCACTTTGTTTATTTCTACTTGGATCAGAAAGCAGTTCTGCTCTTCAAATCCGGTTAAACATGCTGTTATATTGATGAAAAGAGTGGCGGTCGAGATGATCATGAGGCGAAAAAGGTGTTGTACTTATCATGGTTAAAGTTGCCCACTGTATGTATGTGAATCCGCTGTTGTAAATTTCTTGAGCCTAACTTTTATGTTCTATTACATCTTAAATCGGGTTTGAACCATGGATGTCAAATCTTGTCTTTGCCTTACCAGTTTCTTCTGTCGTGCTCTCGTTAACTACATTCCATTATTGTTTCCTCTTTACCAAAGAGATGGATTCAGGCATGGCATTCGACCCGGCCGGTGGAAAATCTTTCACCGATCAATCTTTAGATGATGTTTCTTGGAAAATCCTGACATGTTTTGTTTCTGCATTTCATTGCTTATTGCTCATACAAGAGCGGATTTAAGAATTTAAGTTTGGTGG
>CM033738.1:3000723-3155498 GCA_019671005.1 Hibiscus mutabilis
TGGATCAAATCAACATCTTACTTGTTCTTACTCTGAAATTCATGAATCTTAGAAGAGTAATGCTTCGACGGAGGTATACTGCAGTCATTGCATAGCTGCTGCAACAAAAGTGTCACATTTTATAACATGTTTTATTCTGACCGGATGATGCAAACAAATACATCTGCAAGTTGCATGCAACATTTCTATATTTCAGCCTTTCAGGTGTTAAATACTAATTGCTTCCTAGAAAACATGTTAATATGTTAGAGGCCGCCGTCTTGAATGGCTTTATCTGTGGTATCATTGGTTGCTTCTCCCCTTCCATTCTACTGAGTCCTGACACTTATCATGGATATTCTTGTTGATTGTTTTAGGTTCCCGTAACATTGGAATTGCCATGGCCACACCATTCGGCTTAGTGGTGCCAAACATAAAGAATGTTCAGTCTCTTTCTATCTTGGAGGTTCATTACATTTATTTCTCATCTTTTAGGGGTAGTAATCGAATCGTAATATCGAATAATGTCTTCCTATCTTGGAGGTTCGTTACGTTTGTTTTTTTATTTCTCATCTATACTTTATCATGCATTTAGATTACGAAGGAACTTTCATGGTTACAACAATTGGCGCTGGACAATAAGCTCAGTCCAGATGATATATCCGGTGGAACAATAACACTTAGCAACATTAGCGCCATCGGCGGAAAATTCGGTGCCCCCATCGTTAACTTGCCTGAAGTAGCCATCATTGCAATGGGTAGGATACAGAAACTTCCACGAGTGGCAGATGACGGAGACATATATTCCGCCTCAATCATGACTGTAAGTTACAATGATACCATAATAGTATAGTACCCTTCTAACATAAACCATGAGCTTTCTCTTCAGTGAGATGCAAAATCTGATGATATTCGACATGATATTTCCTTCCGTTCTCAGGTTAACATCGGTGCGGATCACAGAGTCTTGGACGGAGCAACTGTTGCAAGATTTTGCAACGAGTGGAAACGCTTTATCGAGAAGCCAGAGCTCTTCATGTTGCATATGAAATGAATACCCTTGTGATAGTTGCACTTGACAATAAACCTCATTTAGAGACAATAAAATAATTTTTACAGAACCATAGATTTAACAAAGTAGGCCGATACATGCATGTTGGGATTCAAATCTTAAACTTATCGGATATTATCTCGTAAAGATTCGATCTTCTTATGCCCTTTCAAAAAATAAATGGTTAGTAAATGGATTATCTACCGCAAACTTTCATAATAGTAAATTTATATATGAAGAAAATGGAATTTTCTAATTTTTGGTGTTCAAATGGGCAATTGAGTAAGCCCAAATGATGTTTTTTTTAAACTTATTTCTGTTGAGTCGAGTGATGAAATATTCGATATTCTTCAAGTAAGATTTTAAGTTTGAATCTAGAGAATTAGATAAAAAAAAATGGGAGCTTTGCTTTTATTAAAGAGTCTGACAGACTCGATTTTTGATATAATTGAAGTTGATGTGATTATCGATCACCGAAAAATTTAAAAAAAGAACAATATTTTATTTTTTTAATCGGATATAAAAAGGAAAAGGAGAGGAAAAAAGATGGTCAATTCGTTTTCAAACTCAAAGCCATCGAAACTTCCCCATGTGCATGGTATAAGGTATGTAAACATCAACAGGTTGGAAAAGGTTTGCAGTACAGCCCCCCCAATAAAGTTTATATACTCCTATTTTGTTACAATAATAAAATCTTTTATAAAGCAAAAAAAAAAATCGAAATTGATTTTTAAATTCCATACTAGATATAGAATTTTCCAGGTCTTTTATTTATTTATTTTTTTTACATTTTTAATAATTTTATTTTTTAAAATAAATTAAGTACAAATTACAAAGGCAATATAAAGAATTATTGTTTCGATTCGAATATATTATTAACTAAAACTTAAGTAACACAAATCGTTTATCATTATACCAATGACTAGCTCGAGTTAGTATTTTCCGGTGAAAGCCAAAAAGAGCTTTGCATTTCATATTAGCAAATTGTTAGTGTGGACATGCTCTGATATTTAGGTCATTGAACCAAACCTTGTTCATCGATTAAACCGATTTGAATCAAATTATTTGATTAAAATATTTTTTTAACAATGCGACAAATTAGCCCCCAGAATTTAACCAGCAGAATCAAACAGATCTGATCTGCAACTTTAAGTTTAATGTTTTCTCACGGCTTGTGTCCAATCCCTTGGTGGTGCTCCTACATTGACCATATCACATGGTACTCAAATTTGGTCCCAATGATTCCAGCCACTTTATTTGAAAAAAATAATAATAAAGGGTTAACTGCACAATATCTAAAATTTTAAACCGGTTCTCAAATTTTGAAATATTATGTTTGAGTCCCTAAAATGTTAGTTCCGTACTAATCAAATCCTTCCATCAGTTTCACCATTAATTTGGGCTTTATATGTCAACTAAAATCCCGCATTACTATGTTTTAAGAGTAATTATTTGATGCATCGTCATCGTAACTTTTTTTTTTACAAAATCATACTTATTTAAACCCCACAATATAAATTTTAAATTCTAACTTTAAATCTCAATATCCTAAATTATAACTCTAAACCTCAATCTCTAAATTTAAAACCCTAAAACGTAGACACATGAATCCTACACTAAACATTTAAACCTTAAATTAAATCAGCTTGCGGAACACATCAAATTGAAAACACGTTTACTTAATTATGAGCAACTTGATTCGATCACGATAATAAATAAATTACTCACTTAAATTTTAATGATGTTATCATTTTTAGCATAAACTACCGCCAAAGTGAGTTGATTAATATAATATTGATACTTCTAGGGTCGAATTGAAGTTTCTTGAAGTTTAAATATAAATTTAAAATGTACACTATAACTTAAAGGATTATTGGTGGAATTAACCCGAAAAGAAAATGAATCTAAACAAAGAACACGCCAAAGATATGAACAAATTTTTATCTATATCCATCAAAGGTGATTGCTTGAAGGAACAATGGAATCCGGATTCTGAAAACCTATGAACTCTGAAAATAAAAATAAAAAAACATTGATTTTTAAGCATTTCAAAGCATTGAAAGCAAGCCATTGAAAGCAAACCAATACACTTTTAATCAAACCCCAAGAACAAAGAAGAAAGCTGGAGAGTCACAGTCAAAGCATTGCAGAAATCAATAAAGCATTTGCAGGAGAAGTGGAAACCCTTTGTAATGATTCCTCAGGTGACCAAATAGATAGGCATTGCGGCGGAAGTGGACGCACTTCGCCGCTGCTCCATGTTAAGTTCCCGGAGCCTCAAATATGGGATATCCAGTGGACCTGAAGATGGCCGGCTAGTGATTCTGTAAGGAGTTGTTGAGCCCGTACTGTATCGGCTCTCGGTTATGTACACCGGTCCCGATATCGATGCCCGGAAAGCTCGAGCCCTGGCTCGACGAACATCGGGCTCGAGCTCGAGATCTATACCAGCAGCAGCACGGCCAGCAGCAGCAGCACCCCATTTCTTCCAGTTGAAGAAAAAGAGAGCATTTTTCCACCACCAGCGTTTCTTCCTGTGCTTGGCCTTGAGACTGCTGTTTTTCCGGGACAATTGTTCATCTTTTGATATGGGTTTCTGGAGCTTGAAGTAAATGGAATCAATGGATCTCGATGATGATTCTTTGTGCTTCCTTGCTTCTTTCAAAACCTGGGTTTAAAAAAAAACAATGAAAAATGGGTTAGTGAAGAACAAAACAGAGAATCAAAAGAGTGGAAATTACACTTTGGGGGACCTGGAAATAGTCCGTTTGGGGATCAAAGCCATAGTCGCTGAAGTGTTGAGGGTCAGCCATGGGGAAGATTGGGGACTTGTTTGACATTTTTTTTTTGTCAGGAAAAAAAATCTCTCCTTTTTGCTCTCTGGGTATGAAAATTTTCCCAGGAAAAGGGAATAGAGATTTGGCCTTTTCGGGGGAACACAAGGCGGAAATGGCCGTTGGAGAGTGGCGATTTTTTTGGATTTGAGATGGCCTACTGCATTTTTTTAAACTACGAATTTATTAAAATTGTGGCTATGGAGGGAGAATTTACTTAAATATGACCCTTAATTTTTTTGTCAATAGGCACGTGTCATCTTATTTTTATAAATATTGGGATTGACTTTGAACAATATTTTTATTTGTTCAAATAAAAAAAATAAAGTCGGAACTATTAGAATCCGACTATGAACAATAAATACATGAAGGTCGGTGATAGAAGGTTCCGACTTTGAACAATATTTTATTTTTTAATTCGATAAATTGAATCACTGTTTAAATTCGAATTTTAATAATTTCGACTTTAAAAGCACTGTGACAATCACAATATCTGTAGAAATTAAATGGCTTGTACCATACTTGGAGAATAAAAAATGTTGAGTGTAATATTTAAGTAAATTTTCCGGAGAATATTGATTCGAAAATTTATAAATATTTACTTTTTAAAAAATTTAAAAGTTTTAGATTCATATATTTTAAATATTACTTATAATAAATGAAAATATCCATATTTTTTGGTAAAAAGAGAATATCCATCATTGAATATTATTTATTTAAATTTACAGAAAATTTTAGAATGGGTGATACACACCGTTATACACCATTGAAATTATACACTAAAAATGGGTAAACTATAATCATGAGTCATTTTTTACCATTTAACTATTTTCTCGATTCTATTTTGATCATCGATTTTTAATTTTCTCAATTATATCCCTTAACTATTTAAATGATATCAATTAAATCGTTAATTATTAAAAATTAATAAAAAATTAGCATTATAATTAAATAAATTTATATAATTGTATATTTAATCCTCGTCACTTAACATTTTATCAATTTTTACTTTTTAAGATACAAAAATTAAAATAAACTTTTTAATATAATACATGAAATTATAGTGCAGTTTCACCTCTTTTTACGAACAAGTACCGCTCCTTTATTACAAACAAACCATTGCGTGTGAAAGATGATGCCGTGGATTGAGCTCCTTGATAAATGTGAATGGAAACATCACGTGAAAGCACCATATGTCTTCGCTATTTTTAATTAAGGTTGAGGTATAATATTTTTCGGCTCTATTAGGTTTGAATCTAAGATTTAGTTACTATATTTATAATGTAATAAATTAGTTCAATTGATTAATATTGTTAATTATTTATATTAAAATGCCAATGTAAATTATTTCTTAGAACGACATTTTCAAATCATTATGAAGAGGTTTTAAGAAAAAAATCATGTAAGTAATTTTAACTAGAATTGTAAAAGGTACTGAGTATTTGGACTAAATAACCCCATAATAAAAATGGATTAAATTATATTAAATAAAGGGTAAATTATAAAATTTATCACTCAATTTTTTTGTCATTTATATTTTGGTTACTAAACTTTAAAAAATTTCAATTTATTCACTAAACTTTTAAAAAGATTTGGCCGCTTGTGCATTAAGTTAGACACATGAGAGTGATCATCACGTAGAGTGCTTTTTTTGCTTATGTGGCAGTCACATTTCATCTATATTATTTTTATTTTTTGATTTTATATTTTCCCCTCAAAGATATAACTTTTACAACTTCATCTTTATGTAAGCTTGCATCGAAACTATCATTTTCCGACGTTATTCACTCACTTAAGACACAAATAAACTAAACTCATCATCTCGCCCTACTCTATCAGTTTAATTCCCCCTAAGATCTCTTTAAAACTCTAAAACTTAATAATAAAAAAACTCACAAAATCCCAAAACGTCTTCAACCTACAATCCCCTTCGTCCAATCAGCATGGGATTGAGATATATAATCTGTTTTCTCCTTCTCCACCTCCATTTGATTTGGAAGAAGATGCCCCATTGTTAGAAAATTAAAGGGACTTGAAATTAGATTTTTTACAAAAAGGAGAAAGTTTTGAGCAATTTCATAATTTTTAAAAGACAAATACTTAATTATAATACCGTTATTTATTTAACGATCGATTGATCAGAATAAAAATAATTTAAATATTAAATAAAATAGGAGTGAAATCTAATTTTACATATTTTTTTCATAATCCTCTTAATTCAGCTTCTTATTCAAAAAGCAACTACGAAGAAAGAGAACACCGACACGTGTGTATATGTATATATATGAAATAAAATATCCTATAAAATCATCTTAAATATCTATCTATCGATCAACTTAAAAGTTTTCCAATATCCAATATATTTATGGTTTATTTTTTTATTATATATAAATATTTATTAGACTGAATATATATATATATATTTATATATCACAAATACGAACAGTTCGCATGAAAAATATAATATCTGTCTAGTTAATAAAAAATTACGAACTTTTGTGTAATTATATTTAAAGAATAATCATATTAATGGAAATTGATCTGTGTTTAGTAGAGTAGTTAATTCTAAATGTTGGATTAGTGGAATAATGCTCAGCGCCGTCCTCGTCTTGTTCTTCATTGTGACATTCATGTTCGTCCTCCATATCTACGCCCGCTGGTACCTTCTCCGCGCTCGACGTCGTCATTCCCCTAACCACCGTCGTCGCCGCCGGTCCCAGATCGTCTTCTACGTTGACCACGACGCGACCCCAGCCGCCGCTGTCTCACGCGGCCTCGACGCGAGTGTTCTGAAGTCGCTCCCCGTCTTCACCTCCTCCAAAACGCATCCGGATTCCGTCCTCGAGTGCGCCGTTTGCTTGTCGGAGTTCGAAGAGAACGAATCGGGCCGGGTCTTGCCCAAATGCAAACACAGCTTTCACTCGGAGTGTATCGACATGTGGTTTCACTCTCACTCCACGTGTCCTCTTTGTCGGACCTCCGTTGAAGAATCTGTACCCGTGTCCGACAACCCGGGTGACTTGGTTATTATGATTAACGAACCGTCGGGAGGGGAATCTGGATCGAATCTAGTATCCAACTTTTGTACCACGTGTCATCACGAGGGTGGTCAGGCGGGTTCGTCGGTAGTCGAGTTAGGGAAGAAGTTGTCGATTGAGGTCCCTAAAAGGAATATCGAAGGTTCCGTAGGTGAGTCGGGTGGGTGTGAATCGGGGCCGAGTCAATCTTATAAATCGCCGATTAGTCGAATGTTGTCTTTTAAGAGAATACTGAGCAGAGACAGGAGAGGCAGTGGGACGAGTCCTTCCTCTTCACCAATAAATGTGACTGTATCTGAGTCGGATATGTAGCGAGGCGTAGACAGGACTCCAGAAACTCAAAATTCTCATCTATAATCTCATTTAATAATAATTTTTATTTTATTTTTTATATAAATTTTCATTTTTTACATTTTATTAAAGAATGATAGTAATTATTTAAAATTTATGTTAAAATAAATAAATTTTACCATAAATAAACTGGTGGATCGTTTCATTTAATAGTTTTTCATTATCGAGACAGTCCACTAAACCTGTAGGTTATGAAAATGAAGTGAAAGTACACGTGGCAGATTTTGATTCATTACGGGGAATATTTGGTTGTAAAATATTGTGTTTGTGTATATATTTGATTAAAATAATGTTTCTTCCAGTTTATTTTCTTTTATTGAATGTATGCTAAACTTTGAACCGTCCAATCAATTTTGAACAGTATAGTTTTTTCTCTGAAAATACCTTTAAATAAAATCTTGGTTTCAATTTTGCTAAAAGAAAAAGTAATATCACCAAAATTTATAATCTCAATTTAGATTTTTAATTATAACCAACTATGAATATAAATGTTTATTTGATCGAGTCGAGTAAAAAAATTAGTTAGTTAAATTGACGTGTGGTTTTATAATTTAAACTTTATTTAATTTTTTTAATAGAGTTTATGAAATAGTTATTTGAATTTACATTTAAATTTAATTGTCAATATTTATAATTTAATGATTCTAAAATTTTCAAGTTAAACAACTTTCTATATCATATATGATATACACATATTTCTTCATATTTTTTCATATACAAGTCATATATCACACAAAGCTGAAAGACTTGATCTTAACTTAAAAATCGGTCAACTAATTATTAAAAGTTTCGAGTTATTCAAATTTTATTTTAATTTTTTCAAATAAAATAGAATTAAATAAAGGGTAAACTACATAATGGTCATTGAACTTTTAGGGCGGATTCATTTGGTCATCGTACTTTAAAAATATTCAATAAGGTCACCTAACTTTTAGTTCGATTTCAATATAGTCACCGAACTTTTAGTTCGCTTTCAATATGGTCCCTCCCGTTACCTTTCGTTAGAATCTGACGTTAGTTTTCATTTTTCCTTAATAAAAAAATGGGTAAACTACACCAATCATCACCCAACTTTTTTCTCACTCATATTTTGGTCACTATAGTTTAAAAATTTTCAATTTAATAACTTAACTTTCGAATTGTTCATATTTTGGTCACTCTCAAATGACATGTTTATACAAATAGAAGAATTCGATTAATCATTAAAAATTATTTTTGTTAATTGGTAAATTCATATTATTTATTTCTCGATCTTATATTTTATCAATTAAATCAGATAATCGATTAACCAGTTAACAAAAATATTTGATTTTGAAAATGATTTTTTTACTTTGTTTATTAAAATGTCAAAGATGATAATATGGTAAATTTAATAATTGTTAAGTAGTGATAAAAGTATAAAAACAACTAGAAAGTCAAAAATTGAAAGTTAACACTTATTAATCCTACCCAGAGCCAATTTTTTTAAAAAAAAAATCAAAAGAGTACCAAAATCACCAGACTATAAGATATTGTAATGCATAAAATTTAGAAATATTTATATAATGGATCATATCGGTTAATTAATTTTACTTAAAATCGTGAACTGTAACCGAATCGAAATAATTTATTTTAAAAATTTGTACCGAAATCGGGTTTTTTAATCTTTAAAAAATTATTTTGGTAAATTGCTAAATTAAAATTATTCAGTTCTCGATCTTATATTATACCAATTAAATCAGATAATCGGTTGACCAATTAATTGGAATACTTGATTCGAGTAATATTTTTTTTACTTTGCTTATTAAAATATTAAATATGGTAATATGGAAAATTCAATAAGCAAAGTAAAAATATCATTACCCGAATTTTTTGAAGGATTAATCAAAATTTTCTATTTGTATAACCATGTCATTTGAGAGTGACCAAAATATGAACAATTCGAAAGTTAAATTATTAAATTGAAAATTGTTAAACTCTAGTGACCAAAATAGGTGTGAGAAGAAAGTTGATTCATGATTGGTGTAGTTTACCCATTTTTATTAAGGAAAAACGAAAAGCAACGTCAACTTCTAACGGGAGGTAACCGGGGGGGTCGTATCAAAATCGAACTAAAAGTTGGGTGACCTTATTGTATACTTTAAAAGTATGGTGACCAAAATAAATCCACCCTAAAAGTATGGTGACCAAAATAAATCCACCCTAAAAGTCGTTTGCTGGGTGATTTAAAGCAATATTCCCGACAACTTTACCCAAATCTGGCAGCTGATTCCCCCCCAAATATTGTATATGTCAGATTATTTTCCAATCTATAGCATTTGCTACAGTAAAAGTGAAATCGGTGGGAAAGGGATTCGACTTCACTATTCATCAACTGTTCTGGGTATTTTTAAGTTAAAATATTAAAGACGGTGGAAAAGAATTCCGACTTTAGTGTAAAATATTGTTTAAAGTCAGATTGTAATTCATCTGACTTCAATTTTTTATTCATAAAAATAATTTTACTATTCAAAGTCGGAGTATAGTCCATCCAACTTCACTTTCACTGTAGCAATAACAATATTTTGGGAAATAATCTGAGTGGTATCATACTTTGGGAAAAAATTGACAGCTATATTGCTGTCATTTCCCCAATATTCCCTTTTAAGGAATTAATTGGAAAAGTATCCCAAAAGTAGATAGAGGTGTGCATAATTAACCGTAACCGTTAACCGTAATCGTTAACCGGTATAACTGTTACATTTTACAGGTTAATTAACCGAACCGTTAAAGTTAAACGGTTTCGGTTAACAGAACCGTTAAAAATGATGGTTAATGGTTACGATTACGAATTTTGACTAATGGTTAACCGTCATTAAATTATATTATATATATATATTTAAACTATAAAATAACTTTTTAAAAAGTTAACTCACATATACAAATATACACACCCCTTTTTTAATTATGGCGTAAGTGATTAGAATATCTTTATTTAAGTATTTTTATGAATATTTTAATATAATATTTATAGAAAAGATAATTATATTATTCTCTAAAAAAATAGTGAACATATGAGAAAAAATTGTAATAGGTTACAGGTTAACCTATAACTGAACCGTCGGTTAACCGCATCTTAAAGGTTAACCTTTGACGGTTAAACGTTTCTTAATCGTTAGGTTACGGTTAGCAAAATTCAACAACCGCTATAATGGTTAACCGACCGTTTAGATTAAACGGTACGGTTAACCTACCATGAACACCCTTAAAAGCAGATTATGTAGAAAAATACCCATATGCGGTCCACGTAAGAATACTTGCGTTTAGGTAGGCGCGAGTTGTATTTCCGCTTCTAGCTAAACGTGTAATTCATCTTACGTGGCACCAGAATTCGGATAATGGAATATAATATCGTAAGATAGAGATTCGCGCTTAGCCAAACTCGAATTTTGTGAGAAATTAAATCAACGCACGATATTTTGACTTTAAAAATTTTCAAAATTCAAACTAAACTCGCACTTAGGTAATAGCGAGTATCAATTATAACGGCCGGTAAAAATAACGTTAACAGGTGAAACGTGTTAAATTGGACTCGCGTTTAGCTAAGTACGAGTTCATTACAATATTTATTGAACCCGCGTTTGGATAAAAGTGAGGATGAATATGCAATCATTTAATTAGTACTCTAGAGTAATTATGGAAACTCGCATTTGGCTAAGTTTCAACCCTTATATATAAGACACCCAATATCAGTCTGGTACATTGCCTAGATTTCACTCACAACAAAGGTTCATATGGAAGGCTTCAACGCTCCAGAATTCCCATAATTTGAGCAATACAATCAGATTAATAGTGGTGAATTGTAACTTGGAATGATATTCGGCACGAAAAAACTCGCAGAGGCTGCAATTAAGAACTACAACATACGCCGATCAGTGGTGTCGACAGTGAAGAAAAATGATGCGAAAAAATATGTTGCTGAATGTTTCCACAAAGATTAGGGATGTAAATAGAGGATTTGTGTATTACGATTGAAGGGGATGAACAACGTATGGAACATAACAAAATACGTCGAACCTCATACATGCTCTGTGCAAAGCTTAAGTCCATATCATCCTACTTGGATGTGCAGTACAACAAGTAAAATCCAATCCAATATGTGAGTTTCGCCGTACCAATCATTTGTATTTTTATTGTACCATCTTTCTAATGAATATAAACTATATTTTAAGCATCAAACATATGATGATAATATTTATCAATCTTAGTTTACAATTAAGTTAATTATTTAATCATATTAGTTTAATAATTATTTTAATTATTTAATTATATCTAGCTGTAGTTTAAAAATTATAATTATTTTATTTATTCTATAGATTTTTAAATAGAGATAATTAGAAATGAAATTTTAGTTTTATTTATTATAATTATTCTATTTGTTATTATAGGGATAATAATTTAGATAGAGTTATTGTTCATAATTTAGACTTAAAATTTTAATTATCTTTGATTTGGAAATAGAAACGAAATCAAATTATTATTCAGAATTTAAATTAATATATCTCTAAATATATTGACTTTTTTAACTCAAACTCGTGCTTAGCTAAGCTCGAGTATCCTTTATAATGGCATGTAAAGATAATTGTTGGCAGCTGAAGCGTGGCATGCAACCCGCGCTTAGATAAGTGCGTGTTCTTCAGGATATTGATGATTTCGGTTTACGAAAAGACGCATTTTGTCAGTATTTAAGAGAACCCGCGTTTGGCTAAGCGCGTGTTCTCTCGAACAACCACGTCTAGACAAATGCGAGTACTCTATAAATAGAGACCAATTCTCATTCTAATTTTACACCAAAAACAAAATGAATCCCCACCTCGCATCTTTGCCGAATGTTCCCTTCTTTTTTATTTAGTTAGTCAGAAGTTTGATTAAATGGCGGCGCTACTCAAACATGACGACAAACACGTCTTCGACTATTGGAGAAAGAGTGTAAGAATTTTGTTTCTTTATATTTTAATTTTATTTTAAGTATCAATTTAATTTAAATTTTGACATGAATTAATTATTATTTTAAAATGTCATTTAGTCAGTTGCTAAATTATTTAGTTTTTTTTAAATTTTAGAGTATGGAACGTGCTATGAAGTGTTTCATAACGAGGATCAGTAGACGGCCTCATGATGATATTATGTCGTATGTGCGTCAAGCTGGATTTGAACCCGTATGCTCTTTAATAGTAGGTGATAAGTTGGAGCGAAACTTGATAAATGTTTTACTATAAATGTGAAGGCCATAGACACATACTTTTCATCTTCCGTGTGGGGAAACGACTACTACCCTCCAAGATGTTGCCTTTCATTTGGGTTTGGCATTTGATGGAGAAGATATTAGTGGTATGGGTTTACGTGACTGGCCCAACCTATGTATAAAGTTGCTCGAAGCTCCTCCAAATGATTTGGATGGTGGTTCTATCCATCTAAATTGGTTAGAAAATACTTTTGTTGATTTACCTGAGGGTGCTTTTGAAAATGTTAAGAAGGTAATCATATATTTTATTAATTATATTTTATTTTAATATTCTATATATTTTAATTTTTTACACAATATATGTGTTTTATTATTCTATTTATTTTTATTATTTTGCAGCAATATGCTTGTGCCCGTATTTTATGAGTTATAGGGAATTTTAATGCCAGACAAGTATCACAATAAAGTGCATTTGATGTGGTTATACCATATGTAACATCCTGTTGGGATATTTATTTTGATATAACAAAGTGAAAAATATTTTTGGACTTGAACAAATATTGCAAAAACAATTTAAAGTCCATTTAATTTGAAAAATATATTTGAAAGCTTTTAAAAGTGTTTTTGACTCAAACATATATTTTCAAGTAATTTAAAAGTCTCCAACGGCTAGTTTTTAACGGCTAGTTTTTAATTCCACACTATAAATACAAGCCAAAGACACTTGAAGAAGAAGTAGAGAGATATATCCAAGCATGTTGATCAAGAGAATTTGAGTCCAATTCTTATTTCTTCATTTCTCTTGTACATATTCTAGAGAGTGCTTATTTGTATATCTTTTGTACTCTTTCTAGTGAGCTTTGTAAACAGCCACATTGTGAGGTATTTAGTTTACCAATCAAATCCCTTGTAAAAGGAGAGGTTCTAGTTTAGCCTTAGAAAAAAACTAGAGTTGGTTTTATCTTAGCCAGTAAAAGATAAGGTTGTAAAGGTTTCCTCTTAAGCCTTGAAAAGGAGAAGAATTCATAGTGAATTGGAAAATCCTTAGTGGTGTGCTAAGATAGTGGATGTAGACTCGGTTGGATAGTTGAACCACTCTAAAATCATCGTGCAAATTGTCTACCATTTTATCGATTTTAGCCAATTGAACAAAGAATAAAAAACAACTCTCTTGACGGTAATCAAAGATCGATTCGAGCATGTTACAAGCCTAACACACCCCTAACCCGGGTGTCATAATTGGGTCTCGAGCCCAACCCAAAAACCATAAAATTTTCTCAAACTGGGTTTAGCCCAACAAGGTATTTCATAAAAACATTTAGATCTAATAGTTGAAAACATATATAAACAATTTAAATATTTACAAAGGAGCTCCACATTAATTTAAAACATTTAAACATTTGATTTGATTAATACAATTTCAAAAGAAAGATTTATAGACTCGACCACGTAAGGTCTTATAAATACATAGCTCACTAAACACGAGTACCATACTCTGAAAGCCTCCACATGCTGGAATCTTGTACTGATAGTACTCTTTGATCCCATGATCCCACGATCAATCTACGCACAAAAACAACGATTCCGAGCGCTGAGCTTACAAAGCTCAGCGGCACACATCTACTCTACTATACTTCATACTAATCATAAACATAAACATACAAGCTAATACGAGCAATAAAAAGAGATAAATAAACACGTGGCGCTACCGCTAGTCGCCTAAACACGTGCTCTCATCATAGCAAAACAACATACATGGCCCATAAGGCCCAACCGTACTCGTACTCGGGATCTCACCAGATTATTCGAGAAAAAGTACATAAGTCATACCATAGACCTGGAGTGACGCCTGCATCCATACAATATCGGGATAGTACACTCTTAAGTGAGGCCTGTATCCATACAACATTGGGATCCTACATCCATGCTCGAGATTTTTTATCAAGCACATCTGAATAAGGCCCGCGTCCACACAGTATCGAAATCTTACATTCAGAAATCTTCAACCATGGTGTTGCAACACACTCAAACTCTCACAGGGTATTCGGATCCCATCAATCAAAAGACTCAACCAATCAAATACCTACCCGATATGCAAGCAACGCGATCCCAATGATCCCCTATTGTTGCAAATCATCATCACAACATTTATTTTGCATTACAAAGTTGTTAATACATTATGGTGAAGTATACAATTAATCTCGTTTATTGTCTCCATTAATCCTCATTATCTCATTTATTAAGACATAATTCAATTTTTTAATATACACATCAATTTATACCCTTAAATTGCTTTTTATAGATTATTTATCGTATCGGGTACCAGTACTCGTACACGAGTATCGATACGGTACCATCGGGTATCGGTAATAACATGCATATTGATATAAGAATTGCTCATTGGAGATATTTAATTTCCACTAGTACCGTACGGCCTAAGCTCGTACGAATACCCTATTCACGAGTTCATACAATTTCCTCGAATTATGATATTAACCCGCTTTATCCGATCCTTAAAGCTTATGAAAGTCATTAAGGTTGGTTTACTAATTCATTCACCCAATTAATATTTATTATCGATTATATAATCATTTATTCAAGTATTTACCAATTATCACTCCATATAGCATAATTTCTATCAAATCTCATTAATTTATTCGAACAAGCATACAAGCCATCATAATTATTTCAATCTGTCAAAAAATCATCAAATAAATATACGAGCGTCTCAACTGACCCTACACGGTCTCTAAAGCCTCAAAGAGTCACATCATATTCACGACATCATCATGCATTTCAAAATTATCGAATCTCATAATATCGGTCTCTACTCATACTTATTCATCGTCTACTTATTTTGCAGATACTAAAACTCAAAGCAATCACATTTATAATGCTCATGAAGCAATAGGAGTTCGAGGTGTACTAACCTTAAGAGGTAACCAATGATTCCTTATTTGAGCTTTCAAAATACTCAATTGGTTCTGATATTTGGTCATGAATAATCCTCGTATAATAATGAATACGAAACTACATTAATTTTATTTATCCCCTAATCAAATTACAAGGTCAAACCCGTAAAAATAGCTTACCGGGTTCGAATTGGACAAAACGGACTATGCCATCAAATTTAGAACATTAAGAAACTCCTATGTAGGGTCCCTAGAAAAAGTCAGTGGTCAACGCCAGGTCAACGGCTTGGTCAGTGATTGATCATCATTATTCGGCTCGGGGTCAACGACTTGGCTAGGCTTGGGGTCAGTGGCTCATCAATGCAGTTCGTCTCAGGGTTAGTGACTCATCAATATTGCTGGGCTCGAGTTCAATAGTTTGGCTCGGCTCGGGATCAGTGGCTCATCAACGTGGCTCGACTCAGGGTTAACGGCTCAACTCAGGGTTTACGGGTCATCAACATGGCTCAGCCTAACCGGCTAGATATCATCCTTGGCTGCTAGAGCGCTCTCACGCACAGATGGTGGCGCGTGCGATGTGTTTGGCGACTTTCGGTGGCCAGACGCGACCGATAAGCTCCAGACTAGCTTGTTTTTGGCCGATGAACATGGTGGTGCCCTCTATTTCATGATTTGGCAGCAGAAAGTGCCATTTTTGAGCCATCCAAAATTTCAAAATCTTTACCTCCTTCTACTATAGCTTCGACGATGACTCTTCTACCATTGATAGACTCGTCTTGGCAAAAAGAACTTAATAGTTCCGGCAGTGTCGACAATGGATGGTTCGATCTCTGTAGATCGAAGTTTAAAACTCCCCCTACACTTTCTCTCACACTTTTCTCTTCTTCCCCTTCTTACATCTATATTTCACTTTTCTTTCTTCTCTCTCCTCATAATATATTTTTCTATCTTTTTCCACCAATAACTCATATTTAAAATTCAAACATTCTCTTCCAATTTAATGGGCCCAACCTAAAGGCCATAACTTATTATTCTAAGATAAAGGCCCATAACCCTAGCCTGAGACCCAATTCAATAACCTAAGAATTGGGTCGTTACACCATCTTCGCAATTTTAAAGATATCGGTAGGCTAAATTAGGGGTCGGTTGTTTTAGCATTTTTGTTTGGGGAGTGGTGTAAAAACACACATCCTGAAAAATATGCTATTGGAGGTTGTTTGTTGTTGTTACAATGATGTGCTTGGCTCTGAATGTCGTTTCTGTGTTCGGTTCTGAGCAATCCTACCCCATATATATTTCCACTAATTTGAGGTACAAATAATTAAATTAAGTTTAAATTAATAAATGTTTTTATATAATGAAACTAATATTTTGTTTTGTGGTAGGTGCAGTGCACCATTGATTCACAAAGGGCTTCCATCAACCCTTGAACATATTAGAAAAGTTATAGACACCAAATATGAGAATGCGGTATTTTTAAAAATTTAGTTTATATAAATTAACATATTTTTGTATTTATTATTTAGTCGAGTTTAAGGAAATAGGATAATTTTTAAATTAAATTTATGTAAAAATATTTTTTATAGTTCGAGTGGACGTCGTATGCTGACATTGCTGTACGCGGTTGCATCCCAATGGAAATATTTTGGTCAAAGCTTGTTTGGATGGCGGTTATCCCACTGATAAACTACTCAACAGTCGAGTGACATCCGTCTGACCGTATGCTTAGGCAATTTGGTTTTGTCTAACCAATTTCGAATGATCCAGAAAATTTGGATGCATTGTCTTCGTTAATGAGGCAAGGAAAAACGAATGTTAATTGGATAAACCACCATGCTGTATGGATAGAGAAGTGGGAGCGATGACGACTTTCATCTTTTCAACCCGTTCGTAAATCGATAGTAGATTGTCGGATAGTTATGAATGAATACATGTAGTGGTATATGCAAAACGAGAAGCCATATCTACTAACTCCAAAGGAGCGGTCTCAAAAGATACTAGTACCTTATCGCACCCGACCGCCGATAGAGCGTACTAGGAGATGAGTAGACCATTCTACCTTGGCAAGTGGTACATCGAGAAGAAGAAAAAAACGCTTCTATCTTGTCAACGACTCCAGCACTGGCAGCAACACTATCATCGGCACAGGCACCAGCATCGACACATGCACCAGCACCGCTATCAATCAGTTCTGCCATACCAGCACACCAGCAGGCTTCACACATTCATCACAATCAGCTTTTCACTATATGAGGAGTCTGACAGATGCTTTTTTCACGGACTCGTTCACGCCATTTTTGACGATGTTGAGTGTGTCGTGCAGTGTTCATGCATTTGCTTTATAATTTTACTGTGCACTTGCAATTCCTTTACAAGGCCCATGGTCTTTTATCTAGCTCTCGTTAATGAATATCGAAGCACCACAACAACTTTGAAGAACTCAATATTAGTCTTCTATCTGACGATAAGTCAATCACTTATCACTATCTCAAACACACTGTCTCCCAAAACACGCGACGAAAGTTTGGTACAAACTGTCATTCTCAGAATTCATCATATACTGACCAATGTACTATATAGGAGGAATCTCTTGCCTTGATACCTCTCTCTAAAGTACCCACCATAGGATCTTCGAAGTTCATAAAAAAACCCATCAAACCTAAACTTAAACACAACACTGTATCCTTTAGTTTACAGTAAGAAGCTACTTCTATCAGCTTTCAAAGTTACCCAATCCCTAACTCGGTGCTTAAACAAAACACGTGGGTGTCGGTATTGACCGATCAATACCAACACCAGACGAATCAAGCACCGATACCGCATGGAGCTAGCATCGATACTCCTTTACACAACCATCACTTGCGATCCTTGATCACCCCACATGGGCAATATGACACTCTAACCCGAACTACTCTGTATAATCCATCACTTATCAAGTTCACTTTACTTAGGTGGTGATTGACCATACTATCAATAGTTCTCAACTACTTCGACCCACATCGTTGTCCACATCTTAAATTCCTTAAAGATCAAGCACCCCAAAATTTCACACTGTTGAGGTGAACACAACCTTCCCTCATATAGCACAAAAATACAGCCTTGACAAAACCATAAAACATCATCAAAGATCTCAAAACCTTATTCAACTTTAATCGAGTTAACACCACTACCACAACAAAATAGTATCACGCAGCTTGAATATCCACTAATGTTCATCGGCTCATTCCAAGGAAACTGTGATACAAATTAAAAGCATTTACAAAGTCTCAAACCTATGCTTCCTTAACCGATTACACGGTAACCAACCTCTCCCCCACGAGGTCATTAAGGTAATTATCTTACCAATGTTCATGTTCTCATATTCTTTATATATTCACACGTGTCATGTAAAGTATCAACTTACATTCGAGAGACAACACGGTGGCCTCTACCTTATCATAGCTAAAACACCTCAAACGTCACTGCAGACATCAAATGTTACCACGATACGCCCTAAAGAGAGAAATCCTCATTCCAAAATTCATTTTGAAACTACTAGCCTCCAAACTTTAACCAAAACCATCTCATCCTCAAACTAATCCCAGAGAACACACGGGTACTTCACAATTGGTTAAACGAGTCATCCACCTTAGGAGACATGTAATGGTCTTCCACTATCACTTAACAAGCTATCAACGATTTAACTATCACTTAATAATCGGTTAAACGCGGCTCAGCTTGGGGTCAATAGCTCAGCTCAGGGTCAGGGGCTCGTCAATGCGACTTGGATCGGGGTCAATGGCTCGTCAACACGGCTCAACCCAACAGGCTCAGCTTCTGGAGCATGCCCATGCATAGGCAGTGGTGCGTGCGGCATGTGCGACAGCTTCCAGTGGTTGAACGTGACCAACGAGCTTTAAACTAACTTATTTTCGACCGGTGAACACGGTGGTGCCCTTTATTTTATAATTTGGTCACCGAAAGTGCCCTTTTTGAGCAACCTAAAACTTTAAACTCTTTACCTTCCTCCACAGCAACTCCGACAACGACTCTTCAACATTGGCGGACTCATCTCGACGAGAGAAACTCAATGGTGTCGGCGGTGTGGACAATGGACGGCTTGATCTCCATAGATCAAAGTTTAAAACTCCCCTGCACTTTCTCTCTCACTTTTCTCTTCTTCCCCATCTCACAACTACTTTTCACATTTTCTTTCTTCTCCCTCCTCATAATATGTTTTTTTCCATCTTTTTCCACCAACAACTCCTATTTAAAATTCAAACATTCTTTTCCAATTTAATGGGCCCAACCTAAAGGCCATAACTTATTTTTCCAAGATAAAGACCTTTAACCCGAGCCCGAGACCTGATTCACTAACCTAGAAATTAGGTCGTTACTCCATCTCCGTAATTTTGAAGATGCCGGTAGGCTAAATTAGGGGTCAACTGTTTTAGCATTTTTGTTTAGGGAGTTGTGTAAAAACACACATCCTGGCAAATATGCTATTGGAGGCTGCCTGTTGTTGTTACAATCATGGGCTTGGCTTTGAATGTCGTTTACGTGTTCGGTTCCGAGCAATCCTACCCCATATATATTTCCACTAATTTTGAGTTACAAATAATTAAATTAAGTTTAAATTAATAAATATTTTTATATAATGAAACTAATATTTTGTTTCGTGGTAGGTGCAGTGCACCATTGATTCACAAGGGGCTTCTATCATCCCTTAAACATATTAGAAAAGTTATCGACACCAAATCTGAGATTGTGGTATTTTTTTAAAATTTAGTTTGTGTAAATTAACATATTTTTGTATTTATTATTTAGTCGAGTTTATGGAAATATGACAATTTTTAAATTAAATTTATGTAAAAATATTTTTTATAGTTCGAGTGGATGTCGTATGCTGACCTTGTTGTACGCGATTGCATCCCAGTGGAAATATTTTGGTCAAAGCTTGTTTGGATGACGGTTGTCTCGTTGATAAACTACTCAACAGTCGAGTGGCATCCGACCGACCGTGTGCTTAAGCAGTTTGGTTTTGTCTAACCAATTCCGAATAATCCAGAAAATTTGGATGCCTTGTATTCGCTAATGAGGCAAGGAAAAACGAATGTTAATTGGATAGACCACCATGCTGTATAGATAGAGAAGTGGGAGCGACACTGACTTTTATCTTTTCAACCCGTTCGTAAATCGATAGTAGATTGTCGGATAGTTATGAATGAATACATGCAATGGTATATGCAAAACGAGAAACCATATCTACTAACTCCAAAGGAGCGAGCTCAGAAGATACTAGTACCTCATCCCACCAGACCGCCGATAGAGCGTACTAGGAGATGAGTAGACCAATCTACCTTGGCAAGTGGTACATCGAGAAGAAGAAAGAACCCTTCTATCTTGTCAACGGCACCAGCACTGGCAGCAACACTATCACCGGCACAGGTACCAGCATCGACACAAGCACCAACACCACTATCAGTCAGTTCTGCCATACCGATCACACCAGCAGGCTTTCCATATTTATCACAATCAGCTTTTCACTATATGAGGTACCCGACAGATATTTTTTTTCGCAGACTCGTTCACGCTATTTTTGACAATGTTGAGTGTGTCGTGCAGTGTTCCTGTATCTGCTTCACAATTTTATCATTCACCCATGGTGCCAGTGTATCATGCTCAACAGTTTTATCATTCCCCTTATGGCACCTACTCCATTGTCGACAGTATTCGACTCTAGTATTGTTGACCACACACTTCTTTAGCAGTGATCCTAGTGGCAACGGTGGTAATATAGATGAAGGCAATGATGATGATAAAGATGATGATGCAGACAAAGATGTCGGTGATCGAAGAAATCCACCTGGCTTCGTCGTCCACCGTTGTGTGGTACTGGTGGACATAGACGTCCTTAGATGGTTTTATGTTATTTTAATCTTGCATGCAATTTCAAAAAATTAAGTGAAAACGATGAATCTACTTATTTAAAATACTACAAAAACAAAAATTTGCTTAACAATATGAGAAGATAGCTTGCATCTTGCTTAACAATATATTTAACTTAGTTGAAATAAATGGACGAAGAGATTGATTTTGTGTCGTTATAATTTGTAAATATATCATATGTTACGTTTAGTTCTTCAATTATTTGTTCTTTCTCTTGTTGTTTTCGGTAATTTCGAGTAGAAATTGCATCTTCGTTAGGGGAAGTTAGGGTTGCTTCTCCGATTATTAATGAACTAGCTTATTCATCAAATTTTATATACAGATCGATATTGGTACCCCCTACTTGGGTGTATCTCCTAAACATCTTGCGCATGTCGCTTGCATTTCTTATGGTTAGCATGTAATGTGCTTCAGGGCTGAGCTCATCAACTGGCATTTTTACTTGCAACATCGACATTTTTTAGTTGTAGATTCACTAAGCCGTGATGAAATCAACTAAAAAAAACATCATTCTTAATATTGTTGTTGAAGGAAGTATAGAAGTATGTTCATCAAAAAATACAGTTGCACAAAATCATGCCATAATAATGATAAAAATACAGTTGACATGTCTGACAGTTCATAAATAAAGTAAACTCACGCCTAGCCAAACGTGAATTCTGTCAATTACATATACACACAACGTTGAAAGAAAAAACACGACGAGAAAAAAATATCAGTTCAGTATATTACGATGGCGAGAAGACAAATTGATTTTGTAGTTTACTATAATGATCAAATAAAGGGTGATGAAAATCTCGATATCGTATTTTAGTCTTCTTATACTGTTACGTTAAATCTTTCAAGGCAATTAACATATGACAAGTTGAAGGGGATAGTCTCCATAAATGTTCCACATGCTCCAACAAAAAATTTGGAGTCATTGAAGTATCGATACCTCACGTCGATGGACCTATTATCTTACTCTATATTCCATGTTGGGGACAACTATGATGTGGATATGATGTTGGAAACCCACATGGTCTAGTCATTTGTAGGGCCCTTGGAGATGTATGCAACTTTTTCTGAGGTTGATGGCGGTGTTCCAAATTTAGTATGGGCAGATTTTGACTTCAACCCTAATGTTGACAGTTCAACTGTAGGTTTGCAGCAGGACTTCAACTTATTGAATACATCCAATAATCAGAGTGCATCATCTTCTTCTTCGATGCCAAGGCATTCTTGCGTTTTCGACTTCAACCTGAACATGCCACCAACCCAACATTCAACGTACAATCCATACAATGGTTTAAATGTTTTTATACGTCTCAAGTATGTCATGTTCGAGTCCCCTTAATTCATATTTGTTTCCTTTTCCTTGGATTAACAACAAACTAAAATATATATTGTATTTTATACTTTATATTAGAAATGACCACTTGGTTCAGAGGCAAACTCACGCCACTTACACCCAGAGGAACCTGAGTTTGATTCCCATCCAAGGCAAAAATGTGTCGACACCTATTTGAGTGATTAATTTATTTAATTATATTAAAATTAGGATCAAATTGATATAATAAGTAACTAATAGGGACCAAATATATAATTATATAAAATTTTCTTTAACAACCACTTCACCTATTTAACGACAGTTAACTTAAAGTGACCAGAAGTTTACATATCGAAAATGTAAGTGACCTTGTAGGTTGAATTTGAAAATCGGTGACCAAAACTGTGTTGAGCGAAAACATAAGTGATCATTGCAGTAGTTTACCCTTAAAATTTTAAATTTATTTGATATATGTATTATATTTATATATAAAAATATTTTTCGAATACCCAAATATCCTTGATAATAGATTTAGAGAAAATATTTTATGCATTGATCGAAAACTTGTTTTCCACTAGCGGGTGTATAAGTTAGGGTTAAGGTTGTAGTATTTTTGGCTAGGTTAAAGTTTATAATTTGGGCCCCTAAAAGGGATGAATTATTATCCTATACACCAGCGGTGGAAAATAAAATTTCCACGAGCGGGCTTGTTTATGGCTTTCGGGTTTAAGTTGTAGGGTTTAAAATTAAGGATTCACGGTGAGAATTTAGGGTTTAGAGTTTAGATATTGGGGTTATAATTTTAGGATTAAAATTTTAGATTTTGGCTTAAAAATAAGCATGCTTTTGTAAATTTTACACTGGCAATGTATTAAATATTCTTTAGAAGCCTATTTCCACTACATCAAATAATCAATCAGACTTAAATCAATTTATTTTTTAATAATTTTTACAAGGTAGTATATGTTCACACTTTTCCTAACCTTTTGATAAGGCGCACACAACTTACAAACATATTGATCGAATCCAAATTTCCTAAGATGAATATCAATTTTTTTTGAATTTAAATGATTATTTTTTTATTTTTTGAACAATTTTTACCTAGGAAAGATGGAAGGGGGAATGTGCTCCTAATAGGTTGAACCTACAACCCAGGAGAGATGAGAAAATGTCAATTAAGAGCTTTATCCATTTGCTTTAGAAATTGTTGACAAATCAATTTATTTAAAACCGTTGAATGTATAAGTAAAGCATATTTAAATGGATTTTCTAAAGTGAATATAGTTATTTTATAATTAGAAGTGACAAAATGAATATGTGCATGAATTCGTTTAAATCTGATTTGATAAAAAAAAAGTCGCACGTTTAAATTTTAGTAACAAAATATTCGTTTAAATTTTAGTTACCTCTGCTGTTATTTTTTTGTCTTTAGCTATTTTTTAAGTTTTAATAAAATATAACTAATAATTATTTGGTGTATTGTTATATTTCGACTATAAAATAGACATAAATTATACTAAAAATTAAAATTAAATATATATGAAATGCCGATTAATTGGATATATATAGGAAAAAAAGTTGTTTAATGATGGCTGTAATAATAAGATATTACAAACAACGATGGCAGTAGTAATAAGAACGGCCGTGGGTTTTTTGCCAGTTTACAGCCCAGGGATCCAGTCGGGAGTGCAGGGAATTCCAGTATTTGAAATCCAAGTACTGGATTGGAGGAAGGTTCCAGGGGTGAATGTCTTGGCCGTGTTCAGATCCACTTGCTTGATTCCAGCCCATTTGACCCTGCCGTCGGTTTTAGAGCCAGGTCCCCGGTTGCCGAACTCCACGAAGTAGGAAGTAGCCTCCCCCATGCCAGGATGCATCGGAATGTACCCTTCCGGTTGGATGATGTCTTCGATGTTGGACTGGATTATGATGACGGTGGCTAGAGGCTTCCATGGTCTATTGAGGTACGCCTTGTTAATGTCTTTCACCGGGATGTAGTCCTTGTCGCCGGAGATGGTGCAATTGTGGAGCACGAAACCGCCCCTGGATTTATCAAACTTTTTCCCTTGTGCAACCACCATGCAATTTTGGTTGGGACCCGGCTTCCTCACGATCATCTGGCAGTTCTGGAACACCGCCCTAGAGTCGCCGAAGATAAAGTCTATGGTGCCACTGATGACGCAGTCGCGGAAGAATTGCATCTCCTTCTGGGGATAAAGGGTGTCTTGGAAACCGTTGAAGTGGCAGTTGAAGTAGATACCTTGATCGCCGGACGCCCTTAGGGCGACGGCTTGCTCGCCCTCGTATCCGGCTGTGTTCTCGAATCCGATGTCTTTGGCAATAAAATTCTTCGCATCCACAGCTGCAAAACATCAATAAAAAAACAAAACACACGAAGATCAGTACTTCAGAGTTTAGATTAGAGGAGCTCGCCAAATATGTATTCAAATACTAGTACTTACCAACGGTTGCAGTGTGGAATGTTGTAACTTTATTCTTTACGACACTGAAGTTGTTGGTAATGACGGTCTTGGTCGGGCCATCTCCGACGAGCATAACGTGGTCGGCACCCTTGGGGATTTCGAACTTCTCTTTGTAAACTCCGGCCTTAACGTGAATGACAAATCGTTGGGTATTCATCTTAGGGACTTCAGCCAAAGCCTTGGCGATGCTGTCGTATTTTCCACTTCCGTCTTTAGCAACCACCACGTTAGGCTGAATGCCCCCCGCCTGCAAGAGTTTCCGGTCACTGTGACTCATCCAGCCGGGGAAGTCATTGCTCTTCTCCGACAAGACCTTACGTTGGAATGAGGCGGTGTCGATGTTGCCGATGTTGGGGATGTTTAGGTCTTTTGCGATGGAGGCTATCCCGTACATCATCCCAAGGGCGTTCTTGTTTAGCTCCTGTGACGTTTTCAAAATCGACTTCATTTTCTCAGCGGCCTTGCCGTTCTTCTCCGCGAATGAGTCTATGCAGGTCTGCTGGCTTGTGAGGGCGCCGCTCAGCCACACCTGGATGCGCAACAGGATGTCACCGATCTTGCTCATGTCGTACTCCCCAAGAGTCTTGAAAGAGGCCTCCAGGTCGTCGATGGCGTAATCCAACACCTCCTTGCAAACACTGAGAGCATCCTTTGTCCCCTCATCTGTTTCCAACTCCTGAAGCGTCTTGGAATCCGCCAACACCCTCTTTATCTCCACCACCGTCGCCTGAAACCCGGTCCTTATTAGCTCCTTGGGGTCGCTGGAGTTCGACGACGCAAGGCTCTTCTCACAAGTTTCTTTGTAATCCGTCGGTTGACAAACAGACTGCACCGCCTTCGAAGAGGTCGTCGTTTTCTCTTCGCCCTTGGAGTTATTCAAGCCCGCAGCGAACACCACGGCCACCACCGACGCCACCACGGCCACCAAACAAACAAGCGCAAAAACAACGTTATTCGCCATTATTAAACAGCTTTTCTTTCCTGATTACAGCCCTAAAAAGGACAAGAAATGATAAATCTTTTTCCTCCCTTCTTTTCCTTTGAATCCAAAGTCCAAATGGCGGCAGAAGAGAGAAAGAAAGAAGATTTAATGCAGCTACGAGAGGCTGCTTATTGTTTATTGATCATTGCCCTTTGAGCTGCTTGAATAATCTGCATTTCCAATGTCCCATTTATACACGAAGAAGATCACCATTTTTAGTTAAGGATTCAATTTTTACGGTAAAGAGATCCCTGCGGAGGTGACAACAATTTGTTCAAAGTTTATGGTGTTCAACTCTTCTTCTTCTAAAATCTCGGGATTTTGCAGTTAGGGTTTTAAATAGTGTGTAATATACTATGAAATAGCATTAATCAATTACTAACTTTTTTATAATATTTGAATTTTAATATTATACATAATTCTTTAAAAATTTAAATTTTTTTGATATAATATTAAATTTGAATTAAAAAAATAGTTATCAAATACCAAATCCCTTAAATATTCTAATTAAAAGTTAAATATAAAATAGATAATAGATTTAAATTTATTTATTTAAATACATTGTATGCATTATGACACGGGGCTAGTCTTCTGCTAGACAACCGTGCAGCCTTAGCTGCTTTTTTCGGTCGAAAACTGGGCTAAGTCACCTGAAAAACTCCTAAGTAGGAATACTTAGAAACCGCTGCGAAACAAAAGAAAGGCGATGGCAAAAGAACAAGAGAAAGTGAGTGAATAATGAGTTGTATTACTCTGGGTAAAAGCTTACAAACTGAAGTAAGTGATGAATGAATGAATGATGAAATGACCTGGGTTGAGCCTCATTTTATAGTGAGAGCTCAGTACAATCAACGGTCAAGATTACAATGGATCAATGGTCCAGACGAGAGCCTATCCTATCTACAACATTTGAATTTCAAATAAGAGATAAAGTGGAAATTATCTTTACAAATAAGCACAAAAATGATAAGTAAGATGCCTTATCGGATTTCACCATGGTAAATACTTTGCTTGCTCATTTCACAATGGTAAAAGGCCAGCTTCCTTGGGCCATTTGGCAAGCCCAAAATGCTGTAGAGATAGGCTTGGGCTGTCATGGTTGCACTTGTCTTGGTCGCGGGCTTGCGGTCCGTGACATTCTCCCCCACTAGTTCTAGCGACGCTCTCGTCGCGCGGCTAGAATGGTACTGGTCGATTTGCTCCTTGAATTGCCATAAGGCATCTACGGGTTCCCAACTCATCTTGCACTCGGAAAGACCCTTCCATTGAACAAGGTACCCATGCCTTGGTCGATTTCCCACTTGACGAACGGCTCTCTCTGAATGGATCGTTTCTACCTCTTTCTCGTATGAGACCTTTACTCCGACTGGAGCTCGGTGTGATTTGCCCCGATCTAGATCATCCCCATCATGGTGATATGCCTTCAACAAACTCACATGAAACACCGGATAAGCTCGGATGGTCGGCGATAACTTTGGTTGATAGGCCATGGAGCCTATCCGCTTCACAACTTTGAACGGCCCCTCATATCGTCGCACAAGCCCCTTGTGATTTGGGTTGCGCAAGATCAAAGTCAGTTTGGCAAGGACTAGATCACCAACCTCAAAGTACACATCACGACATTTTGGATCTGCCCACTTCTTGGTCCACTTTCCCGCCTTGCGCAAGCATGTACGGGCTAAGTCATAAAGCTCATTCCACTCCTTGGCAAAATGATAGGCTGCTGGACTCGGCCCCTGGTACCCGGTTACAACCGCGTTCGGTGTAAGCGGCTGCTGCCCGATTACAATCTCGAACGGACTCTGGTTTGTCGCCTCGCTCCGCAGCAAGTTGTAAGAGAATTGGGCCACATCTAATAGCTTCATCCATTCACGCTGATTAGCACTCACACAGTGCCTCAAGTAGATCTCAACGAGTGCATTCACTCTCTCAGTTTGCCCATCGGTCTACGGGTGGACACTCGTCGAGAAGTTCAAGTTTGAGCCCAACAACTTAAACAACTCAGTCCAAAACCTCCCCGTGAACCTCGTGTCCCGATCACTGATAATCTATTGTAGAGTACCCCACTACTTCACCACGTGCTTGAGAAAAAGCCTAGCTGCCTCCTCGGCTGGACGCACCTTGGGTGCTGGGATAAATGTCGCATACTTGGAAAATCTGTCTACGACCACCATAATACTAGACTTTCCTTCAACAACTGGCAAATCGACTATAAACTCCATGGAAACACTTACCCATGGTTTCTCAAGAATTGGCAAAGGCTGCAACAACCCCGCTGGACTCTTCTGCTCGATCTTGTCTTGCTGGAACACAAGGCAAGTCTTCACATAGGCTTTGACATCACTGCCCATGTGCGGCCAATAATAGTGCTCCGCCATCAAGGCCAATGTTCGGTGCATCCCCGGATGTCTCGCCCACTTGGAATCATGGCATTGCTTCATGAGCTCATTTCGGATTCCATCAAACAAAGAGGCGACGTCTATGAACAAACAACAAGTCTCCCTCTAGCCAAAACCTCCGGGTTTTGCCCTCCTTGGCAAGTTCGATCAATGACTTGGCCGTTGGGTCATGTGTCAATCCCTCCTTGATGCGCTCCAGCATCGGTCCCTCTAGCAAATTCGTAAACTCCATAGTATACCTTCGGCTTAGGGCATCGGCCACGGAATTCACCTTCCCTGGTTTGTGCTCCAAAGTAACATCGAACTCGGCAAGAAACTCCTACCAACGAGCTTGCTTCGAGGGCAACTTCTTCTGAGTCAAGAAGTAACTACTGGAAACATTGTCTGTGTACACCATGAACTTGGACCCAAGCACACAGTGTCTCTATGTGCGTAGACAATGCACCACCGCCGTCATCTCCTTCTCATGGACCGTGTATCTCTGCTCGGTCTCATTGAGCTTCCGGCTTTCATATGCAACCGGATATCCCTCTTGCATTAGGATCCCACCAATGGCAATGTCGGATGCATCAGTGTGAACTTCGAAAGGTTTGGTGTAATTTGGCAACAACAAGACAAGCTCACTCACCATGGCGAGCTTGATCTCATCAAAGGTTTTCTGGCACTCCTATCCCCAATCCCACGCATTGTCCTTCTTCAGCAAGTCGGTCAATGGTGCGGCAATTTTAGAGTAGCTTTTGACAAACCTCCGATAGTAATTCGCCAACCCCAAGAAAGATCTCAGCCCGGTTACCTTAGTTGGCGCCACTCATTCTTCAATGGCTCGAACCTTCTCCTTGTCCATTCGGATCATGCCTCTTCCAACAATGTGGCCAAGGAAAGGAACCTCTTGCTGGGCAAATGAACACTTCTCCTTCTTGACATACAACTCATTTTCCCGCAAGACTTTGAACACCTCTCGCAAGTGTTCAACATGCTCCTCCAATGTCTTGCTGTAGATGACGATGTCATCGAGGTAGACTACAACAAACTTGTCCAGGAACAGTTGTAGCACCTTGTTCATCAGGGTACAGAAAGTAGCTGGAGCATTCGTGAGGCCAAAATGCATCACAAAATACTCGAAAGAACCATACCTCGTCACGCAAGCTATTTTCGGCTCATCACCCTCGGCTATTCTGACTTTGGTAGTAGCCCGATCGCAAGTCCAACTTGGTGAACCACCTTGCACCACCAAACTGGTCGAACAAGTCCACAATGAGAGGAATCAGATACTTGTTCTTCACTGTGAGCTTATTCAAAGCCCTGTAGTCGATGCACATCCGTAGAGACCCATCGTGCTTCTTTTGGAATAGCATCGGCGCACCGTAGGGTGCCTTTGATGGGCGGATGTAACCGGCATCTAAGAGATCGTTCAACTGTCTGCGCATCTCCTCTAACTCAAGCGGGGCTAGCCGGTAAGGGGCTCGAGCGGGGGGCTCCGCACCTGGCACAAGCTCAATCTTGTGATCAACATCCCTCTTTGGAGGCAACTTATTTGACAACTCGACAGACATCATATCTTCAAATTCTACCAAGACTCGTCCCACCTCATCAAGGGCTCCCTCAGTTGCGACAGGCTCATCGTACACCAAGGCTGCCAAGAAGGTCGGCTCCTCCTTGCGCACCGCTTTGAAAACTGGATTACAGATAGAACTTTTGCACCTACTCCTGACCCTCGGCTCACTGGAACAATGCATTGATGATTCGGATCTAGAATACACAGGCAATCCGCAAAAGGAACAAGGAAAGCGTTGATCCGTCTAGAAAACCTAACCCAAGCACAAAATCAAAGTCATCGAGTGTGATTACCTTGATGGCTTCCTTACCGGTCCAGCCTCCAATGTCAAGTTGAATTCCCTTTGCGACTCCCACAATCGGTACTTCCTTCGCATTCACTGTCTTGATGGATCCACTGGACTTCTCGACAATAAGGCCAAGTTTCTCAGTAGTTTGCTCGGACATGAACAGTTCAGAGGCACCGGTGTTAACTAGTGCACTCAAATTTTGGCCAGCATTAGTGATGTCGACGAACATCAACCCCTTCTTCTTTTGACCCTTCTTGACCTCCATTGTACTAATGATGAAGCCAAGCTTTAGAGCTTCGCTAGTCTCGCCATCAGTTGTCTCCTTGACGACAACAATTTTGCTCTTTTGGGGACAATCCCTGGCAATATGCCCTTCTTTGTGGCAATGGAAGCACTTGACATGCTGCTTATCCCTCGAATCTGCATGTTTCCCATTCGAAGGCTTACTCCCGCTACTCGAATCTTTGTCGGACTTGGAACTCTTTGCCTTGAGCTCCTCAACCTCATCCCTTAGAGCAACCACCATGGCCTCTAAGACATCGCCACGCTTAGACATCTTCACATCTATCCCATTAAGAGCCTCCTGAACATCATCCTAAATTCCCTCAAAGGATTCGAGCTTTTCGAAATCCAGCGAACTCAGCTTCTCAACGTCCATCGACTCCAACGGTTCCAACGTCGCCTTGGCCTCCGCCATGGATTCTTCAAGCTTGGTAACCCTTCCCTGAATCGATGTGATCATGTCCTTCGACGAACCCCTCTTGGATTTGTTAGCTGTGGCCTCTGCACCCTTCTTTACTGCAGTGTTCTCTCCATCACGTGCCATCTCGAATCAACAGCTTCTCAGCAAAACCTCGCTCTGATTCCACTTGACACGGGGCTAGTCTTCTGCTAGACAATCGTGCGGCCTTAGTTGCTTTCTCAGTCAAAAACTGGGCTAAGTCACCTGAAAAACGCTTAAGTAGGAATACTTAGAAATCGCTGCGAAACAAAAGAAAGGCGATGGCAAAAGAATAAGAGAAAGTGAGTGAATACTGAATTGTATTACTCTGGGTAAAAGCTTACAAACTGAAGTAAGTGACGAATGAATGAATGATAAATGACATGGGTTGAGCCTCCTTTTATAGTGAGAGCTCGGTACAATCAACATCAAGATTACAATTGATCAATGGTCCAGATGAGAGCCTATCCTATCTACAACATTTGAATTTCAAATAAGAGATAAAGTGGGAATTATCTTTACAAATAAGCACAAAAATGATAAGTAAGATGTCTTATCAGATTTCACCATGGTAAAAGGCCAGCTTCCTTGGGCCATTTGGCAAGCCCAAAATGCTGTAGAGATAGGCTTGGGCTGCCATGGTTGCACTTGTCTCGGTCGCGGGCTTGCGGTCCGTGACAATTACTTAAAGATATTTAAAATTTAAATATAAAGTAGATAATAGATTTAAATTGATTTATTAAAGAAGTTAACACGTAAGATGCCTGGAATTCGAATGAAGGTCTTGTCATTGTATGAAGACTTTTGTTGTACGAGGTACTTGAGACTGAATATAGTCATAGTTAAGATTGATAATGTTGAAGTAGCTGAGATGTTCAATGATCCCTCTTCAAATGACATATCTATTTGCTCGAAAGCAGATTTTCACTCGTTCAGCAAGAAAAGCATTGGCATTAGAAAAACGCATTGGGATTGAGTTCATTGGCAATGAGAATGAAATTCTCAACAATCTATTGCAACAGAGGTGCAAAATAATTAGTGTTGTTAACATTCATGAATAAACTGAAAGGAATGAAGAATGAATTGAGAAGATGATGGAGAAAGAGAGGCAGTACTCTCTGAAGCTTTATTAAGAAAACCGTAATCTCTTCAAATGAAGACCGGTGCTTTTATACAGCCTAATGGACTGTTAGGTCGGTTGAGAAACAGACTAACAGATTTCTAACCGTTTCTTTACCAGATTTAACATCCTTCATTATCAAAGGTGTAAAGCCTAGGTAAACTATCTACGCTCTCTGATTTTAAATCTAATTACAATTACTCTAATAAGTGCGCTTGAAGGGCTTGTTTAATAGAACAAATTGGTTGACGTTATGTTTTTCAAGGGCTGCTGTTAGTCAATGGATTTTTCTTTTGCCTTTTGTTGGTGTCAGTTAGTTTTCAATTTTGACAGGACATCTCCCCTGACAGTGGTGTTATTTTGACGTTGGTTAGGAGTGTTTCCTTGTCGTGATGTTGAATCGTTGATTGGGTTGTTTCTGTGCTTAATGTCTTTTTTACATGAGTTGGAAGAGGCGGGGAATGAAGGCACTCGTGATCAGGTGGAGCAGGAAGAACTACGAAAATGCAGAATGGATTTAAGGGAGATGTTGAGGGTGTAAGAAGAATAATGGAAACAAAAGTCAAGGGAAAACTGGCTTCAGTTGGGAGATTCGAACATTATAGGGCAGTAAAGTAAGGTCCAAGAGGAAGATGATATGTGGGATGAAATTCGGAGGTAGATGGCATAATGATCCAAAAACACTTAAGTGGCTGCTATTAATTTGAACATTTTCGAAAGCACTTTAAATGTAAAAACTGAGCTTGGAGGTCTATATTTAGGTTGGGCTTCAAGCAGCTCCTATTCGAGGAGGCTAGGAATCTGGAAGAACAGTTCACGCTTGAGGAGATCTAGGAAGCAGTGTGGTCTTGTGAGGAGTCGAAGGCTCCGGGCCCCAACTGTTTTCATCTATATTTTTACAAGTGTTGGGAGGATGTAAAGGGGGAGATACTGCGAGTGTTGGAGGTATTTCACAAATCTGGTAAACTCTCTCCAAGTGCGAATACATCGTTACCAAAAATTAGCAATCCCTTGGAGGTATCGGATTATAGGCCTATAAGTTTGATTGATTCTATACATAAGATAGTATCTAAGGTGCTGGCAAGAAGATTGAGGAAGGTAATGGATAAACTTATAAGCGAGACTCAATGTGCTTTTGTGGCTGGGAGACAAATCTTCGACGGCATCTTGGTAGCAAAACGAAATAATCCATTCTATGGAAAAGGGTGGCAGCAACTCAGGGGTTGTTGTTGTTGAGCTGGATTTCTCCAAGGCTTACGATTGTGTTAGATGAGATTTTTTGGAGATGGTCCAGGAGAGGTTGGGGTTTGGAACTAAATGGCAAAACTGGATTAAGGAGTGCATCTCATCGCCTAAAGTGTCGGTGCTAGTGAATGGAGCGCCCACTAAGGAATTTTGAATGCAAAGGGGCCTTAGGCAAGTGGACCTCTTATCACCATTTCTATTCATAATGGTAACCGAGGCCTTACACCTATTATTTGAGAAATTGAGAAAGCAGATGATTGCGGAAAAATTGGTGGAATTAGAGGAGTCATTCCAACTCAGTCCTTCACTCACTTGCAGTTTGCGGACGGTACGATCCTTTTCTTGAAATCGGAGGTGAAGTGCTTAACGAATGTCAAAATAATATTGAGGTGCTTTGAGGGGAGCTTGGGTCTCAGTATAAACTTTGGCAAATCATGCATCGTGGGTATTGGAATTGAAGATGAGATAGTTAATCGGTTCGCAGAGTGTTGTGGGTGTAAGATTGGAAAGCTCCCATTTACATACTTGGGCGTCCCGTTGGGGGCAGACCCGAGAAGAGTGGTAACTTCCGATCCAAACATTGTTAGATTTCAATCAAAGCTATCAGTAAGCTCTCATTCGCAGAAAGAGTGACGTTAATTAATTGGTTCTATCCTCACTCCTGCTATGAAGTCCCTAGAACAGTCATCCATAAAATAGAAAAAATCTTTACTTTTTCATGATTATTATTTGTGTTGCTTATTGAGTTCTGTTTTTTATACAACTATGCAAACAGAAGTTTTGCCGGTGGTGAATAAATTTCAGCTGGTTGAGAACCCTCACTCTTCGTGAGTTCCATTTTCCCTTTAGTCATTTCCGTTGATTTTTTTCTGTTAAAGTTTGTCTCTTGGGAGGTTTAATCCCTTAAAGTCAATAAATTTGATATTGGGTTGATCTTTTAACCGTCAATGTTAGTGTGTTTGCTTATTTGTTCTTCTATTGTTATGCCCATTGACAATGTTGCAGGTTTTCAGAAGGGGTCCTTTGGGTCCATTATCATGGTACATACAACTTACAAAGGCTTTATAATGAATCTTGTTTGGCCAGGAAAAGATTTGACCTTTGTGCAAAACAATTATCTTCATTGTTAAGCTAATTTAGAAGTATATAATAATAATAATAATAATAATAATAATAATAATAATAATGGAGGAAATGAAAAAAATTCGAGTAGGAATCTCGAGAAAATTTCTTTTTTTTTAAAATTAAGATTTAGATTTTCGACGGAATAGATATAATTTCTTGAAAACTAAAAAATTCATATTTTGAAGGGAATAAAAAAATTAGCTAAAAATCCCACGAGATTTTCCCTCTTTTTTTAAAAAAATTAAGATTTAAATTTTCGACAGAATATGTGTAATCCCTCAAAAATTAAAAAATTTCCGACGGAAAAAATATAATCTGTTGAAACATAAAATATGGCATTATATATATATATATATCATTTTCTGACTGGTTTTAAATATTCCGTCAATAATTTATTTTTTTTGAGGGAATAGATGTAATCTGTCGGAAACATAAAATATATTATATATATATATATTATTTTTGACGAATTTTAAATATTCTGTCATTAATTTACTGACGAATTTTTGTCAGAAAATTTCTGACGGACTACTTCACTTCGTCGGAAATGTTAGTTCCGACCAGCGTTTCTCTCGCAAATTTCGTTACTAAAAACATAGGTTCGAATCTCGACATGAGAATGTAGTGTCTCTATTTAATTAAAAAAATTACTCATATTCAAATAAGAAATATTAGTTTAATGTAATTGGTTTTTGGGGATTGTCCATAGAATGTCTTATTGTTTTTATCATCCGATAAGACTTTAGGGAATTTTTAATGAAGCTTGTGATAATAGTTCTTGTGTATATTGCTCAGATTATGAAATCATACCCTTCCACCAAAAAAATAATTAATTATTATAATTAGAGGTGGCAAAATGAATTCAAGCTTGAAAATTTGACCTAAAAATCTTAGTATTAATTTGTTTAAACTTGATTTTAATTCTGAAATGCTGAAATTTAAAACCTGAACCTAAAATAGCTAAGTCTAGAAAATCCAAACTCGAAGCTGAATTTAGTATCTATTTTTTGAGTTTTTCTTTCATTGCATTTCATCCACATCATTTGAGCTTTTAATTCCTGGAAGTTAGAACATAAGTTTACATTGTATAATTAAATTCCAAACTTAGATATTTTTTTTGTTCAAAAAACTTAGATAATTCAGTTATAAAATAATATATATTTGTATATTGTCAACCAACGTCTTGGACCATAATTATAAATAAAATCAAATTAGAGAAATTATAAAAGTGATATTAAATAGGTTCTCAAAAAGATGAAACGATATAATATTCTAAAAAGTAAAAACATTAGACGACCAAAGAATAATAATGATTCTTGATCCATATATAAATAGAACCAGAGATATGTATAGATTTTACATTTAAAGGTTTATATGAGTGACCATTGTAGTATACTTTGGAGACCAAATCAAACGTTTAGCTAAAACATGAAAGAAGCCATCTGATATGCTTTAATTGGATCAAGAGTTTGTGTTACATTTGGTATATGCTTTTTTTTGGTTGCCCTCTTAGTTTCTCATAATTTTGCTAAGACTAATTTGGATCGACCTGCATTACAGAGCGCTAACGAAAGTTTTCTGCATACACAATACCTCGAACTCAAAACTTGACTACTTACCACTTGGACAAACCCCATTAATTTTGGTGTATATTCTTTGACATAACGTTTAATGTAATAACTTTGCTTTTAAAATATCCAATAATGTGATGCATGCAATTTGATAAAGTATCCAACATGATAACATGCACTTTAATAGAATGTTTGAGGTGACTATACTTGCACCTTTAACCTATCCAATGTAATATTTTTACTTTAACCGGATATCGAATATAATACCTAAAATATTATTTGATGTATCATCATTAATACCAAATTAGCCAATAAAACTCCACGTGGGTATGTAACAAAATGAAGAAATGGTGGTGTCCGCAAGGATCTCTCAACCATAGAAAAGAAATTAACTAAAAATAGTGATATTCTTCAAGTATAAGAAGGCATTGAAAAGGCAGAGAGATCGTCCGAGCAATAAGCAAACGCTCAAGGGGCTTAAAGCAATAAGCCATAAGCAACAGCCCCCCACAGCTGTTTGCAATTCTGATTAGATTCAAGGATTTTTTATTAGGGTTTATATCTGGAAGAAAAGCTGTTTAAAAATGGCCAATACTGTTCTTTTTATAATCGTCCTGTTGGTAGCGGTGGTGGCGTCGGTGCTCGCCGTGTACTTTGCCGTCAGTCTCAACAATGCAAAGAAGGATGATGACAGAACGGCGACTTCTAAGAAGGCGATACAAACCCTTTGTCAACCCACGCAGTTCAAAGAAACGTGTGAGGAGAGCATGGCGTCGTCGAACTCGAGCGACCCCAAGGAGCTGATAAGGACGGAGTTCAAGGCCACGGTGGCGGAGATAAAGAACTTGGTGGAGAATTCAAAGACGGTGAAAGAGCTGCAGGCGGATGACAACACGAAAGAGGCTTTCCGGACTTGCCAGGAGTTGTTCGATTGGTCCATTCAGGACCTGGAAAGATCGTTCGACAAGCTCGGGGAGTACGATATGCGGAAGATCGGCGAGATTCTCTTGACCCTTCAGGTGTGGCTGAGCGGCGTCCTCACCAGTCAGCAGACCTGCATAGACTCGTACGTGGAGATGAACGGCGAGGCGGCGGAGAAGATGAGGTCGATCATGACTAAGGCACAGGAGCTAAGCAGGAATGGGCTCACCATTTTGAACGGGTTATCGTCCATCACTAAAGAGCTCAACATCCCCAACATCGGAAACATCGACGCCGGCGGGATCCAACGTAGGCTCTTGTTGGAAAAGAACAGCGAGTTCCCCGAATGGATGAGCTACAGCGACCGCAAACTTCTGCAGGTAAAAACTGAGGACCTTACGCCGACCATTGTCGTTGCTAAAGACGGAAGTGGAAAATACGATAGCATCGCCAAGGCTGTGGCTGAAATTCCCCGGAAGAATGCCAAACGAGTTGTCATTCACATTAAGGCGGGAGTTTACACCGAGAGAATAGACATCCCTAGGAGTATGACCCATGTTATGCTCATCGGAGATGGTCCGACTAAGACCATTATCACCAACAACGTCAGCGTCAATAAGACCAAGCCGAAGCCGACAACATTCCACACCGCAACAGTTTGTACGCAGTGACGGAACTCAATTTCATTTATTACGGTCTTATAGTGCAGCCTCTGACCTAAACTGTGTTCGGTTTTGACAGCTGCGACCGGGATGAATTTCATAGCCAAGGACATCGGATTCGAAAACTCCATCGGACCCGACGGTCACCAAGCGGTCGCTTTAAGGGCCTCCGGCGATATGGCCGCCTTCTACAACTGTCATTTCAACGGGTACCAAGACACCCTCTACGCACACGCGGGCCGACAGTTCTACCGCGACTGCACCATCACCGGAACCATAGACTTCATCTTCGGCGACGCTAGGGCCGTGTTCCAGAACTGCTTGTTGCTCGTGAGGAAGCCGATGGAGAACCAGAACTGCATCTGCATCGCACAGGGGAGGCAATTACCAGAATCCAAAGGCGGATACGTGCTCCAGAACTGCACCTTCTCCGGCGACAAGGACTACCTCCCGTTGAAGGACAAGAACCTGTCGTACCTCAACAGACCATGGAGGGCTTACGCGACTGTTATCATAATGCAGTCGCAGATCGACGACATCATCCAACCGTTGGGATACATTCCCATGAACGGCGACAAGGGGCTGGAAACCTCGTTCTACGTGGAGTTCGGAAACAGGGGTCCCGGCTCTAAAACGGACGGCAGGGCCAAATGGGGCGGTATCAAGAAACTCGATCTGGTTGCGATCAAGCAATTCACCCCTCGCATCTACCTCGAATCCGAGACCTGGATTCCACAAATCGGGATTCCCATAATTCCCGACATGGTCACAGGAGTCTAAACCAGCAACAAAACCTATTCCATTTACTATGTATTAATAGTATTAAACAGCTTTTTTTTAGATATAAGTTTGATTAATCTAATCACTACCCCTTGTATTGGCAATATTTCTCATGAATTTGAATAATATATGCTTTGCTTTTAGAATTATTCGAGTAGTCTCATTAGAAAAAAAATGTTAGTATTATTTTAGGAGATTCAAATTCGAATCATTTATCTACAAGGTCTATATGTTATTAAAAAAACAAACACATATTATTATAAATTCACACCAAATGCTAAAAAATATTTAAGAGATATGGGTATTCAATGAATATTTTTAAATAATAGTACTCAAATTTTAAGTGTTAGATGGGAACATGATATTTATTACTAGAATTTATTCATTTTAACGGTTTAAGCATATGATGTAAATAAATGAAATTCTAAACCCGCCCCGTTCCCCGGAAATTATAGAAAAATATCTGACCGGGTTGGGTTGGGGCACACCGGGTCGAGTCGGGGTTGGGTAATTTTGCCATCCCTAGAGGAAGGGAGACTCTAGGGGAAGAAAAAGGGTGCTCTTAGCGGGTTTAGAATTTGTGACCTAAAAAAAATGAGGGAACAAAGATGAGCAGCTTGGCCAACTGATCAAATATGTTTGCTCGATGAGCATCCTATTTGGACATATTTGATAACTTAAATTTTAATAGTGTTACTTTATAAGCTTCTTTCTCTCTATAATAAAAATATACATAAAATTCTAAAGAGATTGTCAAAGAGGTTGGGGCATGGATACAATTGTTCAACTTGTTTCATTACTACAATGGTTGTGATTTATTCGAAGTTTTATGGACATTTAAGGTGTACAAACAAAGATGCTTTGTGCTTTTTGATATCTTTATTTATGTTCCACTTATAAACCTTAAAAACTAAACCCTATACTCTAAATCTTAAATATTAAAACCTAAACTCTAACTCTAAATTTTAACCCATATTTTTAATGTTGGGAATAGTTAGGGGCACCAACTGAAGCTTGTCGTTTTAAATTACTCTAAACTATATAATCTGAAGAAAAAATATACAAATTTAATCAAGATATCTTGTGACCCGAAATTACGGGTACTTGATATTCATGAACCGAGTCACATGCTCTTTTTTTTAGTACCTAAGAATTAGGTACCTGAACTTTGAATATCCGAAATTGTATATACCCAATTTTGTACCCCTTAATGACAACCATTTATTTATTGCTTATTACCTTTCAAAGGGAGTGATGAGATTGGACACATATAATTTACGAATATAAATCCTTTGTCCATTTTAAGTTCTTTGTTTATGCCTCACACTAAAAAATTAGGTTAAGGTTTTAAGTTTAAGATTAGGATTTAGGGTTAGTGTTTAGGGAATTAAGAGTATGATGTATTTTGTAGGGTCTAAGGTTTAAGATTTATAATTTAAAGTTAAAATTTATAATTAGTGGCGGAGCCAAGATTTTCATCTAGTGGGGTCATAAATAAAGTATGAGGTATGAAAGATTATCTTACCACTATAGTAAGTATTGTTGACCTTATACCCTAACAAATTAAGTAGAGTCAAATTTAATATTTCCTATAAAAAAATTCTAGATTACCACGTTAAATACCTCATATCTAACAAATCAAGTGGGATCAATTGCACCCCACTTACTATGCTACATCCGCCCATGCTTATAATTTAACTTTTTGGTATTAGACATAAAAAAATACCAAAAAGATACAAAGAGCTTTTGTTCGTAATTTACACCCATGAATTTACTTGGCAGCTAAAATTCATAATAATGTTTCTTCGATTTGTAGGCACATATTTGTAATCTTGTTGTTAGTTTATTTTTTAATAAGAAAAAGTATATTGTATTTTATACAAAGCGAAAAGATCATAAAAAATCTCAATGTAAATATTGAAAAATTAGTGTAAAAAATAAATATAATAAAATTTAAAAAGTATAAAAGATATAAAAAAAATCTATCACTTTTTAGAAAAATTGTACAACAATCTTCATAAAAAAATTAACAACCAACTACTTTAAACATAACGCTCTATGAAAAAAATAAATATTTTTGTTGCTAGTTCTTAGCATATCGACAAAACCACAAAAGGAGATCATAAGCATCATAGACCACCGATTTTCGCTGTTAGAGTGCTCGCTGATGCTCGTCATGCGAACGTTAAACTGTTATAAAAGCAGACAATACTATCACAAAAACATACTAAAACTACTATCGAATAATACGAATAAATTATCATAAAACAGACGAAAAACTATCAAACAACAAATGTGACATGAATATGTTGAAACAAAACAAAAAATTAAAAGAATAACTTGAAAATAAATTATTCATCAACGAAAATAAATTTTATTTATATAAAATCAACCATCAAAGAGCATCGTCTACGATAAAGAAAATAAAACGAAAAAAAGAACACTTGTAACCTTTGGAAATCGCTCTTGAAACTGCCGAAAATAAAATAATCTTATTAAACAAACTAAAAAGTTGTTAGTCTAGTTAAATACCTTTGGTTGTATTTTTTATATTCGAGTTAGTATGCTAGTGGACAAGTCTAGATATGTACGCTTACGGTCAACAAGTGAATTGTTTTATTAGTTTATAATTTTCATGTATTTCTATTTTCCGTACGGTTTTTTTCGTTTTATTTTCACATATTTATCTTCTAAAATCAAATAAAGCCTAAGTTTTAGGTTATATTAACTAATAATTTTTTTTTGTTTCTTTTTTTGTCTTTATATATGTCTCAATATTAAAAATAATAAATCTAAGGTTTAAAATTTAAAATTTTAAATGTAGAATATAGTTTTTAAAGTTTAAAATTTTGAGTTTAATTTTTTTAATGTTGAAATATACCTAATAAAAAACATATAATTTTTGTTCAATTTTAACTTATCTATTTTAGATAAATTAGATAGTTTTGCAAGGGTAAATAATAAAAAAATCGAATGTTTAATAATTGAATAATAATAATAATAACAAATCAGCAGAATAAGTAATAAACAATGGCCTTGGGTTCTTTAGCTAGTTTACACCCCCTGGAGCAAGTCGGGAGTGCAGGGAATCCCAGTTTGTGGAATCCAGGTTTCCGATTCCAGAAAGATGCGAGGGGTGAATTGCTCGGCGGCAATCAAATCCAGGTGCTTGATACCACCCCATTTCACCCGGCCCACAGTATTGGCGCCGGGTCCCCTGTTGTTGATCTCGGCGTAAAACGAGGTATCGAGGCCGACGGTGCCGTTCATCGGTGTGTACCCCTCAGGCGTGATGATATCATCGATCTGAGACTGCATTATGATGGTGGTGGCGTAAGCCTTCCAGGGACGGCCGAGGTACGACTTGTTTATATCCTTAACCGGAAGGTAATCCGGCTCGCCGGAGATTGTGCAGTTGTGGAGCACAATGGCGGTAAAGGACTGCGGATCTTTCTTCCCGTGTGCTGCAACGATGCAGCTCTGGTTGGGAGCCGGTTTCCTCACGATGATCTGGCAGTTCTGGAACAAGCTCCTCGCATCCCCGGAGATGAAGTCCACCGTGCCGCTGATGGTGCAGTCGCGATAGTACTGCCTCTCCTTGTTGGCGTAAAGGGTGTCTTGATAGCCGTGGAAGTGGCAGTTGTAGTAAGCGCCCATATCGCCGGTCGACCTCAGCGCGACAGCTTGGTGACCTGCTGTTCCGGCGGTGTTCTCGAATGCGATATTCTTGGCTATGAAATTTTTCCCGTTCACAGCTACCAAAATAAGAACACGAGCAGATCAGTAGTAGACCAGACATTTACATACAGACAGAAAATATTATATGCGTACAGACTTAACGAATGTTATAGCTACTGTGATTATTGCGATTGTAAATTTTTTTTTGAAAAAATATTATTATAAATATCAAAATCGTTATATAACGGATATTATAGTAGAGACCGCTATTTAAATACCTTTTATTGTATACACTACTTACCAACAGTGGAAGTGTGGAACGTGGTAAGCTTATGAAGTGCGACGCTCAAGTCACTGGTGACGATGGTATTGGTCGGACCATCTCCGATCAGCATAACATTGCTCATGGACTTGGTGATGTTGACGTTCTCCTTGTAAACGCCGGCCTTAACGTAAATAACAAATCGTGTGGGATTTTTCTTTGGGACTTCAGCCAAGGCCATGTTTATGCTATCGTATTTGCCACTTCCATCTTTAGCAACCACCACGTTAGGCATAACGTCCGCAGCCTGAAGGAGTCTTCGATCGGCGGAGGTCATCCACTCCGGGAACCGGTCGCTGCTCGACATGAGCTTGCGTAACAACCCGGTGTCGCCGAGATTGCCAATGATTGGGATGTCGAGGTTCTTGACAACGGACGATATCCCGGACACCATGTGGAGGGCGTTGCTGGTTAGCTCTTGGGAGTGCTTTAGGAGGTTCGTCATCACGTCCGCCCCCGCGCTGCTCTTCTCCGCGTATGAGTCTATGCAGGTTTGTTGGCAGGTGATGGCGCCGCTCAGCCACACCTTGAGGTTGGTGAGGAAATCACCAATCTTGGTTATGGGGATTTCCCCGAGCGTGCTTAACGAGTTCTGGATGTCGTCGATGGCATAATCCAACACCTCCTGGCAAACCTTGAAGGCGTCCTTGGTCCCTTCGTCCGTCTGCAACTCTTGCATATTCCCCGATTTCAACAACACCCCGTTTATCTCCGCCACCGCCACCGCCTCCGTAAAAGTGGTCATTATCAGCCCCTTGACGTCGGCGCCTTTCGTTTGGAGAGGCTCTGCTCGCATGTCGCTTTGTATTCCACTGGATAGCAAAGGTTCAGCAGCGCCTTCTCAGAAATCTCTATACCATCGCCATTTCCGTCGACCACGGTGGCCACCAACGCCACCAGAAATACAGAACATACACCGACAAATCCAACCTTATTCGTCATTTTTAAACAGCTTCTTCTCCCGTTTTTATTGCATGAAACCTTAAAAACTACAAGAACAAAACTTATTTTTCCTACCTTCCTTTCCCTTAAATCAAAAGAAAGATAAAAAGAAGATTTATGTGACTGCTAGGGGTGTGTTTATTGCTTTTTGCTTGAATAATCTGCATTTCCAATGCCCTCTTTATACTTGAAGGAGACCATCTCCATATCACCATTTTTAGTTAACCATTCCTTTTCTATGGTTCAGAGATCCCTACGGCTGCGGATTGAGGGATTTATTCAACTTAATGATATTCATATGTGTATTATAGACAATGTAGACTTATTTGGATATGATTAATTAAATTTTAAAATTTTCAAACCCATCATAATTATATAGTATGAGATTAATATAAAAAATAATGTTTGATTACACTAAAAACCTTAAATTTTAATTAATATAAAACCTTAAATTTTACAGTATTAATGATATTAGTTTTAGAGTGTTTGTATTTTTTATGTATTAGATTTACTTTCGTAGATGATTTTCTCACGATACTCGGCTGTCATTGGCAGCTGTCAGCGGTTTTTTAGTTGTTTGATCCTCTTTTGTGGTTTATTTGTCGATGCAGTCAGATCTGTTTTGCGAAGCAACCTCCAAGATTGTTGGTTTTGCCCACCACTCTTATTTCGGTCCTTAAGTGTGTATGTAGATAGAAACAAGGAGTTCAATTTTTTTCTTTCTTTCTCTAGTGTTTCATCTAATTTCTGTCGTTGTAGCTCGTTGGACGTGTTTTGTTGGCCTGATGTTTCGTTCTCTAGTCATTTTAATTTCTCTTTGTTTTGTTATTTTTTATTACATTTTTATATTGTTTAAAATATTTTTTATTTTATCTTTTAATAAATTCAGCTGACATATTATTAAAAAAGTAATTTATTATTTATTTTATGTAAAATTATCGATTCATGTAATATTTCTAAAGATATCTAATGGTTTGGATTTTCAGATTTGAGTATATCATACTGATTTTTCTCTAAACCATTCCCGGCATTTCTTAACATTTCTTAGTCATTCATAATTTCATGAGCCAAAGACCTCACATTATACACAAAGGATACACATAAAAGCTATATTTAGGACAAAAGCGACGGAACTTTAAGCGACGAAACCACATTCTTCCGACAATTTAGTCCTTCCTCATAGCAAAATTGAGGAAAGAGTTGATCTTCTTCAAAGGCTAAAATACATTATAAAGAATGAGCCAACGCTTTCCACCCACTAATCTGTAGCTAGGTTGAAGATGGCTGCAATGGCATTCGTCGCTAGAGCTCGAATAACCGCGATCCTTCTCTTGTTCTTAGTGCTCTGCAACGGTTGCGTAGGGGCACGTCCGTTTGATCTGGCAGAGTCTTTAGTAGCTAAAGCTAAAGATGTTAGTGTTGGTAAAGTAGGTTCCAATGTCAGAAGTTTTAACGTGTTAGACTACGGAGCAAAAGCCGACGGAAAGTCAGATAGCTCGATTGTATGTTCTGGTCTTAAACTCGTCTTTCGTTGTTCCATATATGTATAGATCATGGTGTTGTTTGATTGAATTTGTGGTTTGTTGCAGAATTTCATTAGGACATTCAAAGCTGCATGCAATTTCCGTGGAAATGCTATGATGGTGATCCCTAAGGGGGACTTCTTAATAGGACCGGTCATATTTTCCGGGCCTTGCTTCAATCCGTCTTCCCTGATCATTCAAGCTAACGGAATGGTGAAAGCACGACCCAACATCTCGTATTTCACCGGAGGAGCTGATGCTACAGATTGGATCACGTTCCAAAGTCTTAAAAACGGATTGATTCTGAGCGGTGACGGTACGTTCCATGGACAAGGAGCTCATACATGGAAATACAACGACTGTGCCCATAAGTCCAAATGTGTTCGATTGCCTGCCGTTAGCTTCGAATTGCCACCGTCGCATATTAGATTAAGATGAACCGAAGAACTCCTAATATTCTCTGTTTTATGATAACAAAATGCAGAGTATGAAGTTCATCAAGGTGAACGATACTATCATCAGCGGGATAAAGTCCGTCGATCCGAAAGGGTTCCACATTATGGTCAGCGTTAGCCAAAACATCAAGTTTGTCAACCTTGACTTGCAAGCCCCCGAAAACAGTCCCAACACCGATGGCATCCATATTAGCAAATCCAGCAAGGTGGAAATATCCGAATGCGTCATCGCCACCGGTGACGACTGCGTCTCGATGATCCACGGAACCACCGAAATCAGCATCAAGAACGTAATTTGTGGCCCCGGCCACGGTTTCAGGTACATAGATATACACTTCATTTTTGTACATGAAACGTTCCGCTCATCCGTCACTCTTTGACAGTATCGGTAGTCTAGGCCATTATGACAACGAGGCGGATGTTAGCAAGATCACCGTGACGGACAGCACACTGAAAGGGACAACGAACGGAGCTCGAATCAAAACATACAAAACTGATTCCCCGAGTAAAGCATCGAACATAATTTTCAAAGACCTGACCATGGATCGAGTCATGAACCCGATTATCATAGACCAAGAATACGGAAACAGGGCCAGTACTCAGGTATTTCAAAATTTTCTTCCCTCCCAGTCCCACATGATCAAACATCAAAATTTCCCTATGAACTCTACACTAAAATTCGGCTTTCTGGCTTCGGTTTCTTCGTTGCTGATTATACGAAAAGGAATCTAGAGTAAGCATTAGCGACATTCACTTCGAAAACATCAAAGGAACTTCAGAGAGCAAAATTGCAGTGAAATTGATCTGCAGTAAATTAAATCCTTGCACCGGCGTTCAAATAAAGAATGTGAACTTGCAGTACGTCGGTCGGCCAAATGATCCACGGCCATTCAGTTCTAACTGTACCAACGCCAAAGTCATCTACTCCGGGATTCAACACCCTCCGCCTTGCGCGCCGGGGAAGTTAGAGGCGGCGCGTGAGAGTCAAAATCCCAAGGTTTTCTTAAGATAGAAAGCAGTGGATGTAGCGCACAGTTACCATATTAAAGTGAAAGAACGTGTTAGCCAATTGAGTTAGGCTTAGGACGCTATTGAAAAATATAATTTTTTATTATATTTTAGTTCGATTGTATAGTTATTGTGTAACGTAAATTTATTGTGACATCCTCAAATTTTATTGATTTTGAGGATTCCGCCTAATTTAGGCATTTTTGTATATAGATTAAAAAAGTTATTCTTTTAAATAACTTTTTCACTTAATAGGAAATATTTTTAAAATATTGAATGAAATCGATGTATATATATTTGTTCAGGGACGGAGATAGGATCGAATGTTAGAATGGGTCAAATTATTGAACTTAAAAATATAAGGGTTTATGAAGTATTGAAACTCAAAATTGAGTGACAATGTCTAATTTATCTAATATTTAAATTTATAAGAACCAAAAAATTGGAGGGACTAAATTTTTTAGAAAATTTAATTAAAAATATTAAAAATTTAATATTTAATATAAATTTCTAAAAAAATGAGGAGTGCTAAATTAACATTTATAAAAAAATTTAAAGGGCCTATTATGAAACTTTTAAGTTGTTGCATGAGCCAAGCCCCTTGGCCTTCATTACCCTCCGCCGTATTATTTGTTAGTGATAAATTTATTCAAAATCGAATCATTTGATATATTTAATTTATGGAAAATATTTTGATACGCAAGTCTTTTAATTTTAGGGTTTAAATTTTTTGTTTAGAGGTTCAGTGTTTATGTTGTAGAATTTAAGATTTATGACTAAAATTTAGAGTTTATGGTTTAAGGTTTAGGGGTGTTAGGATTTGAGATTTAAGTTTTAAATTTTATAGAAGAATTGTGTAATTTTTTTACACAACTTGTATATCGAAATATAACTCTTAATTTATTCAATTTAATTTTAAGTGTATTATAATTGGGATGATTCAGACTCGAACTTAAACATTTGTATAATAAGTGGTCCTAAGAGAAATTCACTCATCTTAACAAAAAATAATTATGGTTATAAATGTAGAAAACTAAATCATGTAAATTAAAAAATTAGTGTCTATTAACAACAAGTTATATTAAAAAAGCAATCAGTTTTTTTCATAAACCACTGATTTTTTGTTCGATTAACCTCGGTTATCAATTTTTTTATAATAACCTTAGATTTTTGGATTTGTATTTTATTTTCATAAAGTGGCTTTATTTTATGACTTTTGAACTTTATTTGATATTGTTTTAATGTATTTTTCATAAATAATTCTTAAAAATTTTCACCGCCGGTGTATGAGATAGTAATTATTAGTTAGTGTTTTAGGCTTTAGAGGTCATGAGTTTAAATTGTAAGGTATAGAATTTAAGGTTTATAGCTAGAAATTAGTGTTTAATGTTTAGGATTTTATCGTTTAGTATTTATGGTATCGCAGCCTTTTCGAAGCTCGACATTTAAAAATAACATAGTCGCCACCAATCTTTTCAAATGTGTGATTGGATAACCTAAAAATAGATTATTTTAATAAAACATTTTATTTTATTAAAACAATAATTTTATTCTGCTAAAACACAAAAAATGGGTTCGGGAGTCGATTATGCGTGGGGAGGGGTGAGCACCTCACGGCGCCCAAAACTTGTTACCTAGCCGATTACAAGTTGTCTTAATGTGGGAATTTGCAAGTTCGTGTAAAATTTAAATTATTATCCATTTATGAATGTGAATTCTTTTGAGAAACCTCACCATCAGGGGAATAAACAAATAATCACCGCCAATACTTCTGGTGCTACTTAGTTTATCCCCTTTTGATAAAACACCGCTTTACAATTTATATGACGGGTGAATATCAATTAAACGTGGCATAAAAGGCGTTAAAGAACAAATTTAATTAAAAGGTTAATGTTTTTCCTAATTACTCTAAGGTAACTATTGTTAACCAAATTAAAAGATTAAGCAGTCTAAGTAAATTTTACCTAAAGGTTTCAAGTTTTTGTTAAGTATTAGTTTATTAGAGAAAACTAAGTCTACGGTAAAAAGGCAACTAATCTACACTAAAAAAATTAATCTAAAGGGTTCTAAAATTAAATTAAGGATTAAATTAAAGGGAGCCTAATTAAAAGGCTTTAAACTGGCCTAAAAAAATAATTAAAGATACTAACACTTATGGTCACAAAAAGGAAAAAGAATTAAATTAGAACGATTTGAAATAAAACAAAATAAGTAAACAACATAATAACCAAACGAGAATCTAGAATGCATAAAATTAAACATGTACACAAATTTAAACAAATATTTAAGGAAAGGGATAAAACGGGTGAAAAGTGTGCATCTTTCTCTTTATCGGGTTAACACTTAGTCAACAAGTCAAATTTTAAAAAAGAAAGTAAAAAAAGTTAAAAAGGAAATTGTAAAAAAATACTGTAATATTTCCTTTTTTTTAAAAGGAGGGGTCAAAGTTGAAATAATGAATAAAATTAGGATTAACATGATGATAAAACCCAAATAAATTAAATTGAATCTAAGATGGTGGCCAAATTGAGAAGAATTAAAATTAAATAGCAAATTAGATAAAAAACCGCAACCAAAAATTGTCTTTTAAATTAACCAAAAACATTTTTAATAAACAAATCGTTTAAAAAAACTTTTGAATCCCACCCCTTTTAAAGGAATTCTCAAAACTCTGGTGATTCTTATTTGAACCACAGCGGTGGGAGAACATCCATCATTGGGGATATGACGTCAAAACGTCGTTCACAGCAGCGGCTCAGAAAACAAACACTAGGATAAAAATTATCAATTTCCTCTTTTTAAATTTGAAATGAATATAAAAAAATAAAAGAAGAAGAATAATACCTAGAAATCGTGCTTAATTTGCTTGTATTGCTCAGAATAATCGTTATTTACAAATGAACATGCTTGGGCTTTTTATAGCCATAATACAATAAAGGAAAGAATGAGAAAAATAATCAGTGATTTTTTCAATATTACATTGTGATCCCCTTCCCGTTTTGAATTAATTTAGTCTTGATTTACTTTATCTCTTTTTTTATTTGATTTGCTGATTGATTTCTTCTTTTTTGGTTTGATTTGATCATTGATCTCTTTCCTTGCATGGTCGGATAAAATTAGGTGACCACAGCTACCCCTCTTTGCTCATTTCGGTGAAATAGGAATAGAGCAAAGAACAAAAAGACACTGATTTTATCTGTCTGATATGCAAACTGGTAACCGTTGTCTTGTCCTAAAACAATGGGTTGTCGTCCACCTATTGCTTTTACACTGAAAAACGAAGTGGCATAGGATTTCATTCAACTATGAACTCTTCGAAAGATAGGATGTCTTATCTCTGAAGTGATAGGACATCATTCAACTATTATTTCAATCGAATACGGTGCCGAAATAATAGGATGATGTTCGTCTGCTGGTCCTGCTAGAAAACGAAGTGGTATAGGATTTCATTCAACTATGACCTCTTTGGAAGATAGTCTTATCCCTGAAGTGATAGGATATCATTAACTATTATTTTAATTGAATATGATGTCGAAGCGATAGGGCGTCATTCAACTATTGCTCCTACTGGAAAACGAAATGACATAGAATTTTATTCAACTATGACTTTTTCGGTAGATAAGATGTCTTATCCTTGAAGGAATATAGGGTGTCTTGTCTTGTCCTTGAAGGAATATAGGGTATCATTTGCCTATTGCTCCTTCTAGAAATGATGCAGGGTGTCTTGCCCCTAAAGTGATATAGGGTGTCTTTCGCCTATCACCTCTTTTAAAAATGATGGCGAAGCGATAGGGTGTCATTCACCTACTGCTCCTGCTAAAAATGAAGTGGCATAGACTGTCGTTCACCTATTGCCCCTCTGAAAATTATTCTTGTATCCCTATAAAAATTCATCAAATGCTATAATTGTGATGGGGTAGCATGTTCCTAAGGGTTTTAGAAATGCTTTTGGTCTTAAGAAAAACATCCTTAAAAATGATAGAATTAAGAAATTCTCTTATGTTTTAAGAAAAACAATCTTAAGAAAGGATAGAATTAAAATATTCATTTGCGTTTTAAGAAAAACATCCTTAAGAAATGATAGAATTAAGGAATGTTTTTGTGTTTTAAGAAAAACATCCTTAAGAAATTATATAATTAAGAAATTCTTTTGTGTTAAAAAAAATATCCTTGAGAAATTCTTCTATGTTTTAAGAAAAATATCCTTAAGAAATGATAGAATTAAAAAAATTCTTTTGCGTTTTAAGAAAAACATCCTTAAGAAAGGATAAAATTAAGAAATTGTTGTATTTTAAGAAAAACATCCTTAAAACATGATAGGATTGAGAAATTCTTGTGTTTTCCTTAAGAAATGATAAAATAAAGAAATTCTTTTGTTTTTTAAGAAAAACGTCCTTAAGAAATGGTAGAATTAAGAAATTCTTGTGGTTTTAAGAAAAACATCCTTAAGAAAGAACAAAATTCAAAAATTCTTCTGTATTTTAAGAAAAACATCCTTAAGAAATGATAGAATTAAGAAATTCTTTAAGCTTGAAGAAAAACATCCTTAAGCAAGGATAAAATTAAAAAATTCTTATATGTTTTAAGAAAAACATCCTTAAGAAGTAATAGAATTAAAAAATTCTTGTGGTTTTAAGAAAAACATCATTTAGAGAGGATAGAATTAAGAAATTATTTTGCAAGGATAGAATTATGAAATTTTCATGTGTTTTAAGAAAAACATCCTTAAAAATGATAGAATTAAAAAATTCTTTTGCTTTATGAAAAACGTAGACGACACGCAAGTGCGTGTTTTCCTGGTCGATGCAAAGATACATGAAATTCTTTTTAGGATTTTCTTCTTGATTTCTGCCTTTAAAGTTTTAAATCGATCTTCATGCCCCAAAAAAATTTTACCCCAAAATTTTGTTGTTCATTCTTTACTCAAAATTTTAAGTCATGTGACTTCGATCAACAGTATGTTTTCCCCCACTTCGAGAAGTCCTCTATAATCTTTTCCTTTGCATCCAACATCAAAACAAATAGAATTTTTAGAATTAAGCACGTGATATAACTAGAAATTATAACAAGGTGTACATAATTATGACCTATTAAATTTCCCTACACCTATTTCACGTTTGTCCTCGAGCATACCTCAATTCAACAACACTGATTGTCCTATTAAATTCCTTTTCGTCTTGTTTAATATCTCAAAATACTAATAAAGTTAAGCATACATCAAGGATTTAAATCACAATGACAATTAAGAGAATGAGCATTCATAGGATAAATTTTGCAATAAAAGTCAAACCTCTCGTCAATCCACCAATATCAAATGCAACAAGACTTAATATCCTTGCATGGTTTTACTCAATACTCTCAAAGTTTTTAGGGTGCATTTAACTCTCAAGATCAAAAAATTGCACGATATTACCATAAGCTTGCAAATGAATCAAATCTCCACCACTGCATATAAATGTGATGCAAAAATCAAATGGTCTTTACAAGGGTTGTAACAGAGCTTGGGTAAGGGTATGGTAAAAGGCTAAATGAAGGTTTCACAATTAAAACAAAAGTACCTATTTGCATGATATCAATTCCACATAGAAGAACACACCACCAAGATTCTTGAAAACTTATCTCCACATCATATTTAAGCACAAAAAATTCGGAGAAATAACATTTAATTTCTTTTACAAGCACATCTCCAAATATATTTCTTTTTTAAGGAACAAACTCTAATTTCTTTTTTTCTTTTTTCCTTTTTTTTAGATTTTTTTCTTTTTTTTAGTTTTCTTTTTTCTTTTTTCACTTTTTTGGAACAAATTTTCCTCTTATCTTGAGAACGGTAGCAAAAAGAAGGGATAAAAAAGGTTTGGGTTAAAATGTGGTAAGACAAAGAAAAGGGAAAATAGGCTCAAATTGGTTAACTAAGAGGAAAGCACGTGGGTAGACTTTTTTTGAAAGTCTAACAAAAATTGGTTGAACCTAATTGCCCTTATCATATTAAAGCATCAATTCAAAGATGTGGTCTCAAAATACATACACAAGCAAGTTTTAGAATAAACATGCTAAGTTTGACACACTCATCAAAAAAAATAGCAAGATATAATGAATTGCTCTTAGGCTCAAAATCTCACCAAAGTGTTTTATTTGCATCAAGTCGTGTGCATTTTTCAACTAATAAACCAATGAGATGTCATCCAAATTTTAAGAAAACACTAATCATGCTCATCACTTTCATGCATTGTAATTCAAACTAAGATGTATCCAAAACTTACATGGTATTTCAAGATATTAGACATGGATTCAAGAGAAGAATTTGCATATAGGAATTGAAGCATACCAAATTCCAAGCGCAAAAACACGGTTTTCAAAAAGAAAGCAAAAATTTTTGAAAACATTTCTCAAACTTAAATAAAAACGATTTGAAAAGAAAATCAGGTAGAAAGTATCTCCCCTTTCATTGGCATCTTCAAGAACCAAAATCTTTATTTTGTAATAACCGCTTGGTTGCATAAGTGAAGTGGTCTCATATCACTCGCAGTTCATGCACATAATTTTGCTTGACACTGATGTGAGCATACTCTAATGTTTTTGTCACATGATTAACTGAAAAACTATCCTCTTTTTCTTGTTGGTTGACCTTAGACCAATGACGTACATATGTATTGTCTTCTTCTTTCTTGAGGTACCTTCCATCCATGATAAAAGTTTTTTTCTAATCGAGCAACGAACTCGAGAATCAACCCCTTTCAAGTATGCAATGCGGATGCAAGAAACAAATTTGCAGAACAAGACAAGAAAAAGAAAGGATTGGTACTCTCAAAAATAATAAAGCATAAAAGTTCAAAATAATTTCATTGTTCGAATAATAACTGGAAAGCACATTCCAACATTTCTGAAGACGTCTCCACAGATTATTCTTACGAAATAATTTTGACCGAATTCTAATTCTAGGGTTTTCCACATGCCTCTATTGGGGTGGGCTCTTAGATTCTCACACAAAAGTTTGGTTCTAAAAAGGTCCTTGAGCTGTCCTCGCTATCCCGTACTAAGGGTAGCAAGGCCCTTGATCCTCACCCATTATAGGCTCCTTAGGAATCAAGTTCAACTTAAGAGGACCCATTTTTCTATGTCCATACAGAGAATCAATATTCTCACGAAGACATAGGGCATATGAGCCCCGAAAGTACTTGCTAGGCCCATACGAAGAATCAATGTTCCTACGAGAGCAATAGTAGTTTCTCCTCACTTAAACGAACGGGACGAAGCTCGGGTATAGAGCTTATATTATGCCAAATTTTAAAATACGTAAAATGAAATCACAATCATAAATGGATAGTTGAATTAAATTTTACACGAACTTTAGCATATTCCGACATTAAGACAGAAGTGTAATCGGTTTGTGGCTGGACTCTCTTTTTTTGTAAAAAAAAATTCCCCGACAAAGTCGCCAAGCTATCGCAGCAAGGGCTCAGCATTTTTATTTTAATAAAATAACGGAGTCACCACCAATCTTTTCAAAGGTGTGGTTGGGTCACCTAAAAATGGGTTATTTTAATAAAATATTTTATTTTATTAAAACAACAATTTTGGTCTGCGAAAACACAAAAAACGGGTTCGGGAATCGGTTACGCGTGAGGAAGGGTAAGCACCCCCACAACGCTAAAAAATTGGTGTTTAGCCGATTACAACTTGTCTTAATGTCGTAATTTGCAAGTTCGTGTAAATTTTAAATTATTATCTATTTATGAATGTGAATTCATGTAACACCCTTACTAGTATTTAATACCCAACACTAGTATAGAGTGTCACCTAATTTCTTAACCACTATTCATAATAGTTATATGCTATAGAAATGAAGATTTATCATTTTTCCCTTTTACGCGTAACAACAGTTACTAATTTTTGACCAATCAATTTAACTCCGATTCTAGGCAGCAACTTAGCAGTTTATTACTACAATCAATAAATAACATAACTGCCTAAAAACGCCTGAAATAGAAAATTCTTTCGACTATTCTAAAAATCCATTTTCTAATATTTACCCGATTCTCATTACTAGAAAATCTATTAAACCATCTCCAAGATTAATAAAACTATCCATTAACCATTACCCACATATCTAGTTATAATTTATTACAAACAATCTAAATTAATTCAAAACGAGCTACTAATAACCTATACATGCCAACTAGCAACATCAAAACACATTCAAGGATGTCATGACCAATGCTGTTTATTTTTCTTCCTGATAATGATGCATGTTACTCCTTACTCCGATCTTTGTTCTTACCTACGCATGAAAATCATCATACGCTAAGTATATACTTAATGAAGCAATTATAACAATTAATGCAATACAACCTGATTTAATCTCATGCATTGTGATCATTATATACATATATTCTTATTTCATTATGTTAATCATGTATTAACATAATATAACCGTATATAAAATCCTACCAACATGCTTGCCATTTACTTCGAGAGTTCATATACTCTCTAAATTATTTACCATTTATCCAATAAATTATTATCTAAAGTAGTCTTGAGGACTTTGAACACACGAGATAAAACTGCATCAAAGTGCTAATAAATATAAGGTTGTCATCCTCTGCACATCACATTAGGATGTGCTAACCATTCTGCACATTAGGTTGTGCTGACCATACTGCACATTAGGTTGTGCTGACCATTCTGCACATTAGGTTGTGCTGACCACACTGCACATTAGGTTGTGCTGACCATTCTGCACATTAGGTTGTGCTGACCATTCTCTAAGTGTTAAGTACTAACACTATAGGGCTACCCCGGATAATTATGCATCGAAGTGCTTCTCGCACATTTATAAGGTTGTGCTTACCATACACTAAATGTACTTTTAACACTGTAATACCCACACAAAATGCTAAAACGATATATTCTATGGCATTCCAACCGTACCCTGCCCATCAATAACTTATTTAGGCATATATTTTATATCTATATCTTTTAACTTGAAACTTCTGAAATTAACTTCTGTTTGCTGGAAACGAAACTAGACAACCATATCTTTACATTGGTATAAGATTCGTCATCTGCCATTTTTAATAAAATACAATTTGAATCCAACACAACTTCCATAATTAACTTTTTAAATATTCTAGCATCCCCTTATTACTCTTCTTCTAGACATTTACCAATTGTTCACTATCGTTCTTAGTGACCATTTTGAACATTAAATAATTGTTCAAGCTCAATTTAGAGCAATTTCCATTACTATTAACTCATTTTGGACTAATATCTATTTCATTCTTAAACTTTATAAAAGTGACATTTTGGTCACTACCCCACATTTGTACATTAAATTCATGTACAAACTAACTATTTATTTAGTTCTAACCTTTCTAGAAATTTTCTTTTGACTTTCCAATTTTGACTAATTCAGTCCTTCACTAAAATTTTTATTTCAAAATGGTCCATCACATTTCTTTTCTTGTCATTTTAATTCTTTTAACTTCCTATAATGCTTGAAACATCATTTCTATCAAATAATCATCAATTCAAATTCAATCCTTTAATTTTCTCAAACTGCCGAATTGATCTCTCTACTTCCAAAATTTTCCATTTTGGTCCCTAATCATCAATTCATGCTATTTTGATCAAAATTCATCAATTCAAATGCTACAATAAATATTCAATAATTTCCCCTAATTTCTCCAACAATTCGAATTAGTCACTAAAATTTCAACTTTGGGAAATTATTTAATCTAACATCATAATCAAGCTTACAACATCATATTCTATTGAATTCCATCCTCAATTTAATTCCCTAACCAAAATCCCCAATTTCTTAGGGTTAGGGATTATAACTTCAAATAAGAAATTAATCTAAATTCAAGCTTGGTTTCATGTCTATATCATCAATTCTACACAATACTACTCCAATTCCATCATATTCTATCAAAATCATAATCATCCTCATCCATGTTCATGAGCCAACTTGACCTTTATCATGCAAAAATACTATCAAAATGAAGAGAATCAAGCATAGATCACTTTACCTTAATTAATTTTGCTTGAAACTTGCCTTGATTCTTCAATTTTTGGCTTGAAAGTTTTCTTTCCCCCTTTCTTCTCTAGTTTCGATCAGCCCATGGATGAGAAAAGATGATATTTTTTTCATCTCTCCTTTAATTAATCCACATGTCATAATTAAATGAATATTAAATTCATTTAATTAGTGAATTTACTAATTTACCCTTTTTATCTAATGGCCGAGATTTAATCTTATCAAAAATCAATGGCCAATATCAAATCCATGTGTTTTTCACCTTTCAAAATTGCCCTCAAATTTTCAAAATATTTCAAAAATGCCATCCATGGCAAATGTCCAATTTGCCATCCAACTTGACTTTATTTACTAACAAGACTTGAAATTAGCCATTCCTTTAAAATCTAACTAAATCTAGTTATAATCCAACTAAATGTAATAAAATATTCATAAAATAATATTTTATGAATTTTCCATAATTTCTTTGAACTGTCTTTAAAATTTCAGTTCGATCCGATATATCGATAATTACCGGGAAATTTTATCGGATACATTTCCTCTTAGAAATCTTATCTCCACAATCCATATCGAATACTATTGACTTAAAATAAATCCTTTTTATCAGTAAAAATATTGAATATGGGACCTTCCCATTAGGTCACCTATCCCTGAACTACTCTAGTTTGAGCACACTTAACAATTTCTTTCGATCAAAAAATTATAATAATATAAGCCTCGTATGAAAAATCCGGGTAACATGGAAATGCCACTCTCAGGGGTGAACTATTCATTTATGGGGTTAACTTACATAACTTTTAGAAATTATACTTTGGTCCCTAAACTTTTCCAAAGTTCACACTTTAACCCCTAAACTTTCAAAAATTACATTTTGGTCACTAGTCCAAAAATTATGATATTATAATTCATTTTAACGGCCCCACCATTCGGGGAATAAACAAATAATCACCGCCAACACTTCTAGCGCTAACCCAGATTATCCCCTTTTTGATGGAACACCGCATTATAATTTATATGTCGAGTGAATATAAATTAAACATGGCATAAAGGGCATTAAAGAACAGATTTAATTAAAAAGTTAATGTTTTCCCTAATTACTCTAAGCTAACTTTTGCCAACCTAATTAAAAGATTAAGTAGTCTAAGTAAATTTTACCTTAAGGGTTCAAGTTTTTGTTAAGTGTCAGTTTATTAGAGAAAACTAAATCTACGATAAAAAGACAACTAATCTACACTAAAAAAATTAATCTAAAGGATTTTAAAATTAAATTAAAGATTAAATTAAAGGGAGCCTAATTAAAAGGCTTTAAACTGGCCTAAAAAATAATTAAAGATACTAACACTTATGGTCACAAAAAGGAAAAAGAATTAAATTAGAACGATTTGAAATAAAACAAAATAAGTAAACAACATAATAACCAAACGAGAATCTAGAATACATAAAATTAAACATGTACACAAAGTTAAACAAATATTTAAGGAAAGGGATAAAACGGGTGAAAAGTGTGCATCTTTCTCTTTATCGGGTTAACACTTAGTCAACAAGTCAAATTTTAAAAAAGAAAGTAAAAAAAGTTAAAAAGGAAATTGTAAAAAAATAGTGTAATATTTCCTCTCTTTTTTTAAAGGAGGGGCCAAAGCTGAAATAATGAATAAAATTAGGATTAACATGATGATAAAACCCAAATAAATTAAATTGAATCTAATATGGTGGCCAAATTGAGAAGAATTAAAATTAAATAGCAAATTAGATAAAAACCCGCAACCAAAATTTGTCTTTTAAATTAACCCAAAACTTTTTAATAAACAAATCGTTTAAAAAAACTCAAATTAAAAAAAAATGTAAAAAATAGTGTAATATTTCCTTTAAAAAAAGGAGGGACAAAGTTGGAATAATAAATAAAATTGGGATTAACATGATGATAAAACTCAAATAAATTAAATTAAATCTAAGATGGTGGCCAAATTAAGAAGAATTAAAATTAAATAGCAAATTAGATAAAAACCCTCAACCCAAATCTGTTTTTTAAATTAACCCAAAATGTTTTTAATAAAAAATAGTTTAAAAAACCTTTAAAAAAATTCTCAAAACTCAGGTGATTCTTGTTTGAACCGCGGCGGTGAGAGAACACCCATCATCGGGGATGCGATCTCAAAACGCCGTCCGCGACAGCGACTCAGAAAATAAACACAAAGGTAAAAATTATCTCTTTCCTCTTTTTTAATTTAAAATAAATATAAAAAATAAAAAAGAAGAATAAGAATACCTAAAAATCGTGCTTAGTTTGTTTGCATTGCTCAGAATAATCGTTGTTTACAAATGAACATGTTTGGGCTTTTTACAGCCATAATACAATAAAGGAAAAAATAAAAAAGAATAATCAATATTTTTTTCAATATTACATTGCGATTCTCTTTCCGTTTTAAGACAATTTGATTTTGATTTATTTTTTTTATTTGATTTGCTGATTGATTTCTTCTTTTTTGGTTTGATTTGGTCATTGATCTCTTTCCTTGTATGGCCGGATAAAATTAGGCTACTACATATGAATTTAGGGTTAGGAATTTTAATTTTAGATTTTAACCTTAAATTAGACACATTCGTATAAAAAAATTATATCGTCTGTGCATGGAATAATTGTCCTATTTTTTTAACTATTTCACTATTCCTAAGTATGTAATACACATTTTTTACATTATAAAATATTTAAAATTAAATAAAAATTCAAATTTGATTCGATTCGACTAACCATAGTTTTTAAAACTGTGAACCATAAAATATCTAAACACTTTGGTTCGGATAGTTTTTGGTTTGGTGTTCAGTCCTACCTGTAGTGGACCTTTGCAGTACTCAATCCTAATTACTCGGTCAATAAATTAGATAACTAAAAATATGTATAGGGTTTTTGTTCGATTAACCTCAGTTATCAATTTTCCATAATAACCTTAGATTTTTGTATTTGTATTTTGTTTTCATAAAGTGGCTTTATTTTATGACTTTTAAACTTTATTTGGTATTGTTTTAATGTATTTTTTAAAAATTTTCACCGTCGGTGTATGAGATAGTAATTATTAGTTAGGGTTTTTATGGGTTTGAATTGTAAGCTATAGAATTTAAGGTTTATGGCTGAAAATTAATATTTAATGTTTAGGGTTTATAGTTTAGTATTTATGAATTTAGGGTTAGGAATTTTAATTTTAGATCTTAACCTTAAATTAGACATATTTGTGTAAAAAAACTTTGCATAGTTTGTTTATGAATAATTGTACTATTTTTTAACTATTTCACTATTTCTAAGTATATAATACACATTTTTTTACATTACAAAATATTTAAAATTAAATAAAAATTCAAGTTCGATTCGATTAACCATGATTTTTAAAACCGTGAACCATTAAATATCTGAACACTTTGGTTTAGATCATTTTCGGTTTGGTGTCCATTCCTACCTGTAGTGGACCTCTGCAGTACCTGGTTCTAATTAGTCGGTCAATAAATTTGATAATTAATATGTTTAGGGTCTAAATACCAATTTGAGTATAGTAGAGTGACCAAAGCCAGAATTTCACCTATTGTTGAACTTCTAAATATTTCTCCAAGGGCATCACTCTAGTAAGCAGTAGCATAGAAGAAGCAATACATATCACAGAATCACCGTTGCTAAAAATGGCTTCCGTCAATGCCCGACGCTCTCTATCAACTCTCTTAAGCCGCGCCCTCTCTTCTCCTTCTTCTCCTCTTTGTTATTCGTCTTGCTCTTCTCGCTCTCGCCCCGCCTTTGCTCTCCTCGGAAACTCCCCAGTTTCTATCCCCGAAGCGGTCAAAATCCTGACCCGGACCAAGACATCCGGATCCGGGTACTCGCCTCTTAACGACCCATCCCCGAACTGGAGCAACCGGCCGCCGAAGGAATCGATCCTTCTCGACGGCTGTGATTTTGAGCATTGACTTATTGTTTTGGAATTCCTGGAAGACCCAAAGCCTTCTGAAGAAGAAATGATCGATGCCTATGTCAAAACCCTTGCTTCTGTTGTCGGCAGGTTTAAAAAAAAAACTTCAAATTTCATTTATTTTTTGGGGTTTTTTTCTTCTAAATTTGAGAATTGGGTTTTCTTATTTTTTTTTATGCTGCAGTGAAGAGGAAGCGAAGAAGAAGATATACTCTGTTTGTACGACGAGGTATACTGGGTTTGGTGCTTTGATATCCGAGGAGTTGTCTTATAAAGTTAAAGGTAATTCGTTTATTAGGGTTTTAGGGTTTAAATGATTTTCCCCCTGTGTTTTGAAGTGCATATGGAAGAATTGTGTTTTCTGAAGTACTGGGTTTTTGTTTAAAGTAAGAAATAACAATTGCTTTTCATTGTTGTATGATGTTTTCTTTGCTGTTTTAGGGTTTTAAAGCTACTTTATATACTAAATTGTTATTCCATACAATTGGGATTTTGTTTCTCATTGATTCTCTGCTTGTGTATAGGATTACCTCGTGTGCTTTGGGTTTTACCGGACTCGTATCTCGAAGTTCCGAAAAAAAGATTATGGAGGTGGGTAGTTTTCAGAATTCGAGAGTTGAAAGAGTGATGGTTTGCTGCTTATTGCTGTTGAACTCTCTTTATGGTCTACAAATTTTGATCCTTTTACCTTTTTTTGGATTGGTTTTCAGGGGAGGGAAAGTCATCCATAGGCCACAATAGACAGGTTCGGTTCAGCCATCTAGCACCAGAGTTCGAGGACGCGGTGAAAGGCCTTTTAGAAGATAACCCTTTTTTGCAACTACGGCAAGGAGCAACCGATCACCATCACCGCCACCATCAACATCTTCCCTTCCATAGGTTTTTGCCATAGATCAAGGTTTTTAACTATATCTCGTTTGCGACATACATATTTATCTAACATCTTTATGAAATCCGGGGATTATGAATATTTACAGTTGCATTTTGCTTTTGAATCGTGCATCGATAGTCGGTCCCAATGTTATACAGACCAGTAAGTGTCAAATGCGGGTATGTATTGACTATTGATCTTTTCTTATATTTGGATGATACGGATTCTTTAGATCTTGGGTAATGTAGCTTCGTTGTGTGCATGATTGCTTTGACAAAATGGTTATAAATCCTTGGACCATTTCATGTGCCAAAATCAAGTTCACGTTGAGAACATAAATTTTCATGATACGAAAAACAGAGATACGATCGATCGGTTGAACTGGTTGAATGATTGGATAGATGAATTATAGTTGGACTAACATTTAACTCGTATACGAATTCATCAACCAGAATTTATTGATTTGAACGTGAAATGATTCAAACAAACATATAATTCAAAATTATGTACATGCGAGATGACTTGATTAAGAAGATAAGACTCTTGAACGGTTCCATTGGTAAATAGTATCGTATTTTATTCAGGTGATCCAGATTCGAGTGTATGAAAGTTTATTTGACGCTGGACTTCGTCAGGTCCTTCAGGGGGTAATGGTTCTGGGATTGGCATTTTTAATAGGAGCCCTCATTAGTTTTGGGGATTGGTTAGCTCTGCTTTGGGACGGGAGAGGCGCAATAGTAATTCGAATGTTCCTTTAAAAACTGTGAATCCCAGTTCTAGCTCTTCATCGTATGATAAACAGTTCGTTCCTTCTGATTTAGATAGAGAATTAATGGTGGTCGGAAGAGTAACGAAGGGGGAAAGAATGATGGAGAGTGAAGAAGATGATGAGAGTGTTCATTTCATATGGACCCTTAAGACATTTTAATATGAATATGTCTCGATATATACAGTGTTATAGAGGTTTTTACATGCATGATTTGGTCGACTATTGTTTCTTGTTTTGATCGAAGTTGGAAACGGTTTCGTTTATTGTTGTATACGTTCGACTGTCATTACGTTTCTTTTCACTCCTTACCAGTCATGAGCTCGGCGTGTTCTTCGAATCGCGCGACAGTTTGACGAACACGATTCCGTGTTCCGTGTCTGAACATATGTCGATTATGAGTTACATTGTGTTTTTGTAACGAACTAACAATTAAATTGTGGCTGAATTTTAGTCCATTTGACCACATTTTTTAGATGAAAACCCCTAATCTATGGGCTGGCTCCCAGATTCTTTCCTTTCCCAAATGCTTTTATGGCACTGGAATCAAATGTTGCTCTTGTTCTGTTTATGTAACTGAAAATTTCTTATTTGATGCTGTTATCAAGCAAATACTTTTTAAACCCATCATTAATTTGCAATTATTCCGAATATATTAATCATTTGACACGTTCTTATTGACTCGGATTTTAGTTTCTAACACGAAGTTTTAATAACTTGTTCGAATTACAATTATAATTAGAATAATCATTACAAATTATGATCGGATTAATCTATATGTAACGTAAGCCAAAATAAATCTGCATAGAATTCATGCACTAATGTTTAAAACTGAACTTAAGATGAGTTTATATGAATAAAAGTGACAATATAGTAATTAAGTAGGAAATTCAGGGTCATTTGGCAACAATTCACCCCAAATGACTCCACACGGGCCGTTAACTTTTGGACCTATCTTGACGTACGTTACACCTAGCTCCCTCATTTTCTCTCCCAACAACAGACTGCCACGTCATCACCTATATACCCTACCTCAAGTGCACAATATACAATGAATTATCACCCGATATATTAACGGTAGAAAAAATATTTCATAAACGGCTTTAATGTTATCATGTATTTTTTTTGGATTTTATAATTTTAAAGGTTTGTGTTTAAGATTTATGGATTAAGATTGAAGGTTTTTTAGATAGGTCATATGATAATATTAAAATTTTATGGATTTTTTTTCTAGTATTAATACATGAAATAATAAGTTGTATACAATTAAAATTTAATAATAAAATAATGGAAATATTCTCAAGATAATGTTATTGAATTTTTTATTTTCATGAAGTATGGTAGGTGTTTCATTATTTCACTAACTATAGATGTTTGAACAGTGACAAAAGAAATAGAAAATGGTTTGCTTGAAATAGTCGAAATTTTCATGCGACTTCTATTCGCAAATTTGTCTAAAGTCGTCGTGTTTTTCAAATAACTTATAATTTAATGTCCAAACATATCTAGCTCATGAAAGTTAGAAAAACACCTCATTTTATGAAATAAAATACCTCACAATATTATCTTCGACAAAATAGTCAATTAACACTAATCTCGAGTTATTCAAATCCACAATTCAAAATGCAATAACTAATCATGTATAAAATTTAAAAATATTAAATATAATTTCTCAAAAAATATTAAATATAATTATTTTAATGTATATATTTATTTTTTATATTATTTTAGTGTAATAATTGGTATTCAAGTCATGATTGATTAATTTAAGGAAAATTCAACCACGCTCGACGAACACTGCTGAACACCACTAACGCTGAACATCATTAAATTAATTAATAAATGTTAAAAATCTCAAGCACTCAACATATAATTATAAATTATTTAAAATAAATTTCAATTAAATTATTTTCCATAAATATTATATTTATTATTTTTTAAATAATTAGATCAAATACCAACCTTAGTCAATTTAAAAAATAAAAACCCCAAAAACATAAACTTAAACCCTAAACTATAAACCCTAAACCCTAACCCTAAAACTATAAACCCAAAACTCTAAACCCAAAACATAAACCATAAACTCTAACCCTAAATATAAAACCCAAAACTCTAACCCTAAATATAAAATATTAGGTTTAGACTCTAGGGTTTAGGGCTTATGATTTAGGGTTTACAGTTTTTATAGTTTAAGGTGTAGGGTTTAGGGTTTTTTATTTTTTAAATTCACTAAGGTTGATATTTGATCTAATTATTTAAAAAAATTAAAAATATAATATATATAGAAAATAATTTAATTGAAATTTTATTTTAAATAATTTATAATTATATGTTGAGTTCTTGAGATTTTTAATCTTTATTAATCAATTTAATAGTATTCCAGTGATGTTCAGCGTTATTAGTGTTTAGCGGTATTCGTCGAACGTCGTAGACTCATCCTTAATTTAAATTGAATATTGTAGAGATTCATTATAAAAACGATTTTTCAATTTAATTCACTCTATTTATAATGTTATAATTCGAATATCTTAACTTTTAATTAAAAGATATGAGGCTCATTCAATATACAATTAATTGTTGGTTATTCATTTTGAAATTTTCAATGTCAGATTAATATTTATATTAGGAGTGCATATAGTACATACACACCTTGATTTTATATGTAAGAATTATTTTTTTGAACAAATTATATATATGAATTATATAAATAAGAAAATGTAAGAATTAATTCGTCGGTTTCTTTCATGAATAGCTTTGTATTATAACCGTCTACTCTATAAATCTAATACCCCAGTAGCAAAAGCTTCTCCATCTTACTGGTTTTTCCTTCTTTAAATTTGTCTTCATTCTTGAGTTCGAAAAACTTTTGTTTTAAGACAAACCCAGAAAAAATGTGTGGAGGTGCAATCATTTCCGATTTAGTTGCCGAGAATCATGGTCGGAATTTGACCGCCGATGGCCTCTGGTCTGAACTCGACATCTTCTCCGACCTCTTGGGTTTGGACAACAATGGCAAGAACCATTTCAACCATCACTCTCACAGCAGCAGCGGCGGCGGCGACAACAACAAGAAGAAGATCGATCCTAAAGACAACCAGATTAACAAAGGTCTGGTTTTTTATTCTGGGTTTCCTTCAAATTTTTGATCTTGATTTTTTTTTTTCTTGTTCTTGCATAAACTTGAAGCTGAAATATTCTTAGCTTATGTCGTCACAGTTAAATCATTGCAAAAATCATAACGGTTAATTCTGATTTTCATCCCTCTACTTTATAAAGATTGAGAAATTAACCCATCTACTTCTAAGTTGTCAGAATTTGATGTTAGTATTCTACATGAAACATTAGTCTAAAATAATAAGCTTACCCAAATTATTGATTAAGAACCAGGGGCTCAACAATTTATTTTCAAAGAATTGGCAAAAATTAGGAGTTTAGTAATTTATGTTCAAAGATTAAATCATGAAAAAAAATAATGGGAATGTACAAATTTCTCAATTTCTGTAAAGTAAATGGATTGAATTCAGAATTAAACTTTATTTTAAGCATAAGGTACAATATTTTGATTTTCGTGGGTGAGATTACCGAGTAGAGCAAAGCGAGGGGATTCAGAAGACGGGACGAGTCACAGAAAAGGTCGAAAAGACTCGGCGAACTCGGAAGAACGTTTATAGGGGAATCCGGCAAAGGCCATGGGGGAAATGGGCAGCTGAGATCAGAGACCCTCACAAAGGCTTCCGAGTTTGGCTCGGTACCTACAACACAGCCGAAGACGCGGCTCGAGCCTACGATGAAGCCGCTAAGCGCATCCGTGGTGAGAAAGCCAAGCTCAATTTCCCTCGAGCTCCAGCCGAAGAAGCAATATCACCATCCCTCATTCAGCCACCTGCTAAAAAACGGTACATGGGTCCCGCGTTTACTCAACCGAGTTTCGAGACAACCACCGAGTCACCACCACAACAGCCTTATCATATGGGTTTTGGGTACGGAACTGAAGATTACAGGTCGGTTGTAATGGAGGAGAGTGAGTTGGAGCTGAAAGAGCAAATCTCGTGCCTGGAATCTTTCCTTGGTTTGGAGCATGATAATGAGATCACTATGACTCAGCTGAGTGGAAAGGGTGGGACTGAGTCACTGGAGCTTTGGACTCTTGATGACCTCGTGACACAGTATCAGCAACAGCACTAGCTGGTGTATGTGTCAATGGTAATAATTAGCGTTAATCAACGTTTATGTGTTAATTACAGCTTTAATTATTATAAAATACTATGTTATATTATGTTATGTGTGTTTATGAGTTTTATGTTGGTATGGATGCATTAGTAGCTTTGTAAATATAGTATGAGAATAAAGGATTGACGCTCTGTACTTGCATCGGCTAATTAGAGCGTTAATCTATGTTTATGTGACTTTTAATTAATATATATGCTTATGAAGCTTTCATGTTCGTATCGGTTGCATAGTCATATTTGAATTTAAAGATGATATTGTTAGAAATGATAGTTACGCTTATAAAACATACATGAAATATATATGTTGAGACCTTTGGTCCTTGAGTATACATGTTTGATTCTCACATTATGTAAATCATGTGCGGGTTGCTTTTAAATTTTATTTATTTATTTGTTATTTTAGGTAATATTTGTACTAAATTTTAAATCTAAGTAAATTCACACACATATAAATTAACTTGCTCGAACTCAACACACATAAGTAGAGCAGATCACCTTTTCCTACTAAAACTACTCCTATATTACAATATTATGAACAATGAACAAAATAATGTTTATATATATGCTATTAGTGCAAAGAGAGAGATGGGTCATCTGAAAATTATAAATTTATATAAATAAAGAATAATTTTATCGTTCTCTCAATTTAAAAATTTATTATTTTAAAATATTATAAAAAAATCATGACTCCCATCAATCCCTTCTAAACTCCGCACTTGATTATATATGTATATATAATTCTCTTATATTATATAAAATTTAAAAGTTTTAAAATTTTTAGACGGTTTGGTGAAAACAAATAGATGATATTGACATTAAAAAATGGGAAGACAATCACAAAAGATAAAGAAATATTTTTTTTATTTAATCTCATCTACAATATAATTAAATTTTACACAATAATATATATACATATATGAGAGCATGCATGCACCAAGATGAAAAATAAGCAATTCACAAGTTGTTCGATGCTCCCTCTTTTTTAGTTTCAACGACAAGTTTAGATAGCAACAGACGAAAAGCAATTCACAATTAATCGTACGCGTCTCTTCCTTAATTTGTCTGCTCTCCTCCTTGACCATCCTTATGCTTCCCCCACTACAAAATTTACACGTTTTGTTGCATACTTTAATTAATTAATACTAAATTAATGAGGTGGAATATACTTGCTATAAGTTCATACACAGGCCAGAGCCAAAATTAAACTACTAGAGGATCAATTTTTTATTATCGAAAAGGGTATGATTTTATTTAAAGGCAAACATTATACACTTAAAAATATTATTATATGTCTTGTTAAAAATCTTTTTAAATCTATCGAAGGAAAAGAGTACAACATAATAATAATAATAATGTACAGACCCAAATCAATACAACACAAACGCCAAGCAACCAGAAACATAACCCCAACCAAGCAGGCACCAGCCCCTACGCGCACCAAACCAACGCAAACCATATGACCCCAAACACCCAACAGTCAAACACCAACACTAAGCGGTACCAGATTCCATCACACGCAGCCACTCTAATCTATCAACACCCCGCTCGGTTAAGGCATCCGCGATGCAATTCGCCTCCCGAACTATATTGTGAAAACACACACATAGTAACGCCAATGCCACAACCGCCAAGGGAGACGTTCCTTATGCAATATCCAAGACACGGCAATAGACAAATTCGATTCAATAATAATAGACAATGCTGACCCCATCGAGAGCCAATAATAGAATCCAGCACGTAGTCAATAGCTCTCAGCTCAGCTTTATTCAAATTCATCACCTCCAAAGGGCCCAAAAATAAAGCCAAAATGCATCCCTCATAGTCACGCATAACGCCATCACAACCTGCCGGACCCGGCTTATCCCTAACCGATTCATCCTCATTAAATTTCAACACCCCCTAGCCAACGGACACCCCTCCACCCCTCTCCTCATTGAAGAGCTCACCGGCTGCATCATGCAACTTATCGGTTTATGCCACCTCTGCGCTTCATCCACAACACAAACCATCGAAGTCGCCTTCACCCAATAAAAAGCTCGCAACTCCACTAGAAAAAACAACTCATCCTCCGTCGCATACTTCTCATTAAACATGGCATCATTACGCGCTAACCATATCGACCACAACGTTGCCGCACCACAAATTATCCACCACCGCCGAAATTGTCTCAAGCTCCCACCATCAAACACAAGATTCAAAAACTCCTCTACTGTCCTAGGCAACACTATAGACATATTCCACCATCCCAAAAAACGCAGCCACAACCCCTTTGTTATCACGCACTGATAGAAAATGTGCTTAATATCATCTTTCCCTTCCCCACAAAGCACACATGTACAAGAGGCCACAGTCAATACCACACCGCGATCACGAAGCATACACAATGTCAGTAAATGACACATTATAAGAAACAAAAGAAAACATTGAATTTTGGGTGGTACCCCCACATTCTATACCTGAAACATGTCCATCGCATCGACTGACAGCCCAAAAGAGTGCATCAGTGCAGCAATCTCCCTAACTGAAAACTGTCCATGCACATTCGGCTTCCAAACCAAGCTATCCGCCACCCCCTAAACCAAGCTAGACGAGCCAACAATAAATTTTAACTCACCCAATTGTCTCATCTCCAATACGCACAAATGTCTACTAAACAACTTAGTCCAATTCGTATGAAAAAATGACCCCTCTAGCCAATTTATCCAAAGCCGCACAAAAGAGCCTTGGAAACATAACACATAATGGTTCCTCGAAACACAACGATAATGCCAGAAAAGAACTCGAGATCCATACCCGACCTGCCATAAGAATTGAGAAATATCCATGAAGCGCGCCACATATTCCTCCTCCTGTACTTGGATAATCTATCGCCATATGACCGACATAAGCCTTGTCCATGAAGTATTGAAACGTCACGATAGCATTTGAGACCCACACTTCTTAATAATTAGCTTGTGTCACAACGAATTCGGTTCACAGGCATATCTCCATGCCTATTTTGCCAACAACGCAAGGTTATGATATCTCAAATTCACGACTCCTAGCCCTCACAATATCTTTGGCTTGCAGACCGTCCCCCATCCAACTCGACTTATTTTCTTCTTCAAGTTTGTGTTACCCCATAAAAATACCCGTCTTATCTTATCAATAGCCGGTATCATGAACACCCCCATATAATACACCAAGAGTGACGACAAGACCGAATTCACTAGCATCAATCTCGCCGCAAACAAAAGCGATTGCTTCTTCCAACCTGCGAGTTTCACCCTAAAACGTTGTATTAATGGATCCCATATAGCCATATTCCGAAGATTAACTCCCACCGACAACCTCAAATACATAAAAGGTAACTCACCACGGCTATATCCCATTACCATCGCCATTTCATCCACAATTTCTGTCGACACCCCAATATTATACAAGCAAGACTTGTTGAAATTGATTTGTAATCCAGAACATTGCTAGGAACAAAGTAGCAATTTTTTCAAATTCCTAGCCATCTCAACATCCCTTGAAGAAAGAAAATAGTATCGTCCGCAAATTGCATGTGTGGAATACTAAAATTTGTCGTTATATGTACTCCTTGGATCAACCCCAAATCTTCCAAATTCAAACAAAAAGATGCAACACTTCTACCACCAGCACAAATAAGAGAGGCAACAATATATCTCCCTGTTGTACCCCTCGTTCTATCCCAAACTCTCTAGTAGCATTACCATTTACTAGTACCGCCAACCTCGCTGTATACACACATTTTCGCATCCAACTACGCCATCTCAAATCGAAGCCTATCTTCTCCAAAACATTATCTAGAAAACTCTAACAGACACAGTCATATGTTTTGGCAAAGTCGAGTTTTAAAAATACCCTGCATTCCCTTTGCGATTTCACCTTCAAAGAATGTATCACTTTATTCATCAACATTATCCCATCTATCCTGAACAAATGTTGTCTATGAATCACTTACCAAGCCCCCGAGCACCGTCTGTAACCTCGAAGCTAAAATTTTGTATGCTGAATTAAGCAGACAAATAGGGCAAAAATCACTAATCAACATTGGTTTTTCCTTCTTCAGAATCAATTCATGGAATGAAGAATTCAAACCCTTCAGAAGGCGACATGAGGAATATAATGAATCTAAAAGAGACATAACATCACCCTTTAGGAATGACCATCATTTCTTGTAGAACTCAAAACTAAACCCATCGGGTCTCGGTGCCTCCGAACCCTCACAGTTCTTGATTTCCCACCATGCCTCATCCTCGGCAAAATAAACTTTCAACGCTGCACTGCTCTTTTTCGACAGCCTCGCAAAGTTACTTCAACCTCAAACGTTTCTAAACCCAAACTTTGTGTAAAATGCTTACGAAAAGCTTGTCTAACTTGCTTCTTGAGAATAAACGGCGTGGTAACCCAATGACCATTAATGCGTAAAAAATCAATTGTATTCCTCATTCCCTGCAGCTTTGCCATGCGCTGAAAAAAGTGTGTTTCGATCCCCTTATAAGTATAGATTGAGACTTAATCAAATTGATTTATGAAAAACTTCATTATAGAGATATGAGGGTATTTACATGGTTAATTTCGGGCATTGCCATCGACATAGGGAATGCCAACTTTGAATCAGCTCAGCAAATAATATCAAGGCAGAAAATTATTAAAAGCTGGTATGGAAAGCGTGAAAAGCATGCATCCCTTGCCAACGCTCATCACTCATTTAAACTCTCCTTGTGTCAACGTTGTTTTCCTTTTATTTCTTTTCTTTTAAACTGTTTTTAAAACCTATTTCAAATCAACAACACTTTTCATTTGACGAGTAAACAAGCAAGGCAAATAAACTCTTGGTCAATCCTTGTGGGATCGATAACCAGCTTACTGATGTATTACTTGCAAACCGTGTATACTTGCACGCAAAAGACTTAGTCTTGACACTATTTTCATGCATTTCCAGTACATTTTCCCACCCTTTTGCCAAGCACTCACACAGTCGAATAAGTTTTTGGTGTCGATGCTGGGGATTGCAACGGAGTTTGTTGTTTTTAAATTTTTACTTGTATTCTTTTTATATTTGTTCTTTATTTTATTTTTTGTTTTGAACAATGTATGACCAAAAACTGTCTTGTGGTGGAAGATTGGCTATACGACCCAAAAATCGAAAGAACCCTACGAAAGTTAAAGAAAAAGATTCGAGAGATGGCACAATAAGGCAATGGAGGAAATGGTGTGTTAAACAATGAGGAAAATCCACCCAATAACAATGGAATACCACAAGCTCATGTTGCCCCAGTTGTTAATGTGGAGAAAGAAAAACCTATTAGAGAACACTCGGCACCAAACATTGACAATTTGATGTCAGAACTAATTGGTCCCGAGGTAAATACATCCAATTTTGAATTCAAACCGGTAATGATACAAAATCTTTTAAATGTAGGACAATTTGATGGAGCACCTACTGGAGATCCAAGGTAACACTTGAAGTAGTTCATGGAAGTCTGCCAGCTATTTCAGTAGCCTGGAGTATCGAATGATATAGTGAAGCTAATTTTGTTTACATTTTCTATGAGAGATAGAGCAAATGCGTGGCTAAGTTCTTTGCCACCTGGTTCTGTCACCTCATGGGGGATATGCCAGAAATTTTTGTTATGATTCTAGCCACTTAAACTCACCGCCAAGCTGAGGGGTGAGATCATCACATTTAGGCATGCTGATGATGAGACCTTATATGATGCCTGAGAGATATATAAATATCTATTGAGGAGATGTCCCATGTATAGATTCCCGAAATAGGCCCAAATAGAGACATTCTACAATGGACTTAATGTGCAAACCAAAATAGTTGTTAATGCGTCAACAAATGGCTTATTGCTTGACAAAAATTATATAGAGGCAGTTGGCATCCTTAAAAGTATTTTAATCAACGATTTTGAATATCCTACTGCAAGACTTGAGACCGTCACTAAAACTGGTGGGAAATTATAGACAGATGAGCTCACATTCATCCGCGCTGAGATTTATAATCTTACTAGCATGATGAGAACTTTGCAAAAGAGTTATTAGGCCTAAGAAGTTAAGGCATTAACCCCATTCTGTAAAATATGTGGATATGATCATCACAAGAAAGATTGCCCTGCCAACCCTGAGTCGGTAAATTCCGTTGGTAATTTTAATTGAAATTATAATCCAAATTCTAATACTTACAATGCATGATGGAGGCACCATCCAAATTTAGCTTGGGGGAATCAAGAAAGCAACCAATATAATGCCTAATAGCAGAACAACAATGCCTAGTGTCAATATAATGCTCAGCATAAGAACAATACCATGAAAGGGGTCAACCAGAATGTCATGCCACAAAATGTACAAAACAATTTTTATGTAGGGAAAAAGAACAACCAGGGGACTTTGACAGAATACATGAAGAAGAATGATGCAACTGTCCAGAGTTTGGCAGTATCGATGTGAAACTTGGAGGTATAAATTGGACAGATTGCCAATGCACTCAGCAATAGACCCTAGGGAGCTTTGCTAAGCGATACAGAGGATGTCATGCAAAACCATAATGAACAATCCAAAGTTGTGACTCTACAGAGTGGCAAACAATGCGAAGCTGAGACATCTGTCAAGCAGCCAAATAATTGCCAGGAGAAGAAGAAACTACCAGCAGATGAACCAAAAGAACCAGAGAAGAAGAAATGGACATAAGCAATGCCAGACCACAGTATGATGCCAGACCTCAGTCAAATATCAGTAGAACCTTAGCAAAGCTGATAGAGCCAGCATATCTTTATCCACCTCCACTGTTTCCATAAAGACTACAAAAGGACAAGCAGGATTATCAATTTAAGTACTTCTTGGAAGTACTTAAACAATTGTAAATCAATTTACCATTGGTGGAGGCTCTCGAGCAAATGCCCAATTGTCAAATTTATGAAATACATCTTGTCTAAAAAGAGAAAGCTGGGTGATTTCGAAAATGTAGCTCTCACTGAGGGATGCAGTGCATGAAAGAGATTGTTAAGAAGGAGATTATCAAGTGGCTAGATGCTGGGATAATCTATCCCATTTCTAAAAGCTTGTGGGTCAGCTCGGTGCAATGTGTGCCAAAGAAATATAGCTTAACTGTGGTTCAAAATAGCAACAATGGGTTAATTCCCTCCAGGACCATTACCGAATGGAGAGTGTGCATGGATTATAGGAAGTTAAACAATGCCACCAAGAAAGACCATTTTACATTGCCCTTCATTGATTAGATGTTGGATAGACTGACAGAAGATCAAGAAAAGTCCATGTTCACGTGTCTATATATGACGTTTGCCTTTAGAAGAATGCCATTCAGGTTGTGTAATGCCCCGACAACATTTTAACATTGCATGATGTCTATTTTTTCTGGCATGTTTGAACAAAATTTAGAAGTATTCATGGATAATTTCTCAGTGTTTAGCAAAACATTTGAGGAATGTCTTTAGAGTTTGGAGCAAGTCCTGAAGAGATGCATTGAGACAAACCTAGTGTTAAACTAGGAAAAATGCCACTTCATGGTGAAGAAGAGCATTGTTCTCGGGGCACAAGGTAACCAAGAAGGGATTGGAGGTCGACCAAGAAAAATTGAGGTAATCAAGCAATTGCCACCACCGACAAGTGTAAAATGTATTAGAATTGTTTTGGGACATGGAGGTTTTTATCGTCGTTTCATTAATGACTTTTCTAAAATTTCTAAACCTTTTATGCTTGCTTTTGGAACAAAATTTCACTTTTACATTTGATGATTCTTGTTTAAGAGCGATTCAGGAACTTAAGAAGAAGTTGATTAATGCCCTTATAGTAGTGGCACCAGATTGGAATAAGTCATTCGAGCTCATGTGTGATGCAGCGATTATGTCATCGGAGCAGTATTAGGGCAACGACGTGGCAAAGTTTTTCATACCATCTACTATGTCAGTCAGACACTAAATAGACCTCAACTGAATTATTCCACAACCGAGAAAGAATTTCTTGCAGTTGTATTCGCTTTTTATAAATTCAGATCTTATTTAGTTGGTAACAAGGTTGTGGTGTATACAGATCTTTCAGCACTAAAGTAACTTTTGTCAAAGAAGGATGCCAAGCCCAGACTAATCTGATGGATGCTTTTACTACAAGAATTTGACCTCAAGATCTGAGACAAGAATGGCAGTAAAAACTTAGTAGCTGACTACATATCACGTCTAGAGCATCACCTTGAAGATGGTAAGAACACTTCCATAAGAGATGAATTTCCATATGAGTATTTGCTTGTAGTCAATGTTGTGCCATGGTACGCTGACATAGTCAACTACCTGATAAGCAATATTTTGCCACCAAATCTGGCATACAATGCCAAGAAAAGATTCATGCGAGAAGTTAGGCAATATTACTGGGATGAGCCAATAGTGTTCAAACAGTGTGCCGACCAAGCGATAAGACGGTGTGTGCCAGAGGATAAACAGTACAACATTTTGCAACTATGCCATGCCGCACCTGACTCTAACTAACGGCTATCTGACCGGGCATCGGTCGTTCTTCTTTTACCAACCAAGCTTGGCATTCTTCCTTCCTACTTTTGCCAACTACGCTCAGCATTTTTCTTCTGCTCCACCTGCTCCTGACCTGTCAAACCTGCCCACCACAACAAGAAAATACCCCTTCACTCTGGTAGTGAAAATTTTACATTCCTTAACTCCTAGATGCAAATGTATGAATCTATTGGCAAAATGCACAAATATGTACCCAGAGTTAAGTAATAGTATGACAATATATACGAGAAAAGTAAAACTTTTGAGGAGTTAACAGAAAGCCATACCTGTCGTGATCCAATATGTACCTCAGGCGACCAAGCCTTCACCCTCTCAAACCACTTTTCAAGACCCTCGCTATTCAAGAAATTCTGTCGTTGTTCCAAATCCGTGAACACAATCATTAACATAAAGCCCGAGATTCGCATGAGTTGACACCCCTTAAAATTCTCTTAAGACATTTCCGTTGCTAAATCCACAATCGACTTGGGCTCCTTGCACCATCCAATCGCGCATGTGTTAAGCACCGCAACTTGAATTTCATCCACCACGCCCCTTACCTTCGGCCTTTGTTCCTGCTGATGCTTTCCAAGTATCCCTCTCACCGCATCTTGTGTGATCTCATTTGTCAAAATTTGTTGCCTATTTTCTTTTTTCCTCTGCCAGTAGGAGTTTCTAACCTCTCGTTTCGCAATAGTCACACTTATTCTGGATCCATACAAATAGAACCCATGTAAACGTTCAATTGCTCTCATCGCATCCGCCCTCGTACCCATACGAACAAAACCAAAATGTGCCCCGTCCTTTGTCTTCTTTGCTAGGACAAACACATCTATCACCTCGTCATGTCGATCAAACGATTGCCACAACCCCTTCCAATGCATCTGATTCGATATATTTCTAACAAACAGCGTCCATACACGCCGGTGGTCGAACACCCTGGTTGTTGCCTCCGCTTCCATGTTTTCTTCAAAAATCTCTATTTTTATGTGACTACAAGGGGATCAATTAGCTTAGAGTCTTAAAAATAATTTAGTCATAAAAATTAAAGGAGTTAAGACTTAATTTTACTAATTCTAAAATTTAAAAGTCCTAAAAAGTAATCAAACCAGAAAATTGAAGAGTCAAACTTTAATTTTATTTTTTATAGTCTAAAGGTGATTACAATGTAGTATCTTTTGACAATGCACAGACACCTTGCAGAGCGATTGAACCCTAGTCTCCTAGGATAAACACCATCCGTTTTTTTACCAAGACCAGTTGTTAGGTTTAATTTTATTAATTTTAAATAACAATATCCCAAATTAGGGGAGAAAATTACTTGCACTTTATATGTGCCTTCGTCTCTTTGCATATATGCTTAATTATGAATTACATCCTTTAACAAATATTAACAACTTTCTCCATTTACTTTAATCCGTCATAATGTTATCATCATATTTCACGAAAATAAAGAATTACCAACTATTTATTTTAACTGATTTATTGCATATAGATTGTTAACTGTTGCGGTCATTTAACGAGAAAGTTTAATAGAATTATTCAGTTAATCTTCGTAAAGTACTATAATCAGATTCTTATGTGTTGTAATAGGAAGACTAATTAATATATTCCACTAACAATGTATCAAAATCAATTCAATCTTAGTATAGATTATTTGTTGATTAAAATACAAAATTTAATGGGCAACAACCCAACTTAAGTATACATATACAATAAATTCAAAATCTAATATAAAAATAACACTAATTTTTTCCATTATAATGGCAAAATAAATAATTATGGATTGAGAAATGATAGGTGTGAAAGCAATTTAAAATTGGGAGATCCATAGGGAAGATGCATGAACCAAATCTATTACTGCCTCATGGAAACTTTGAATAACTAAATATTTTTATATAACTCGAATCAATCCAAGTTTCGGTTAATATTTAATTTAATTCTTGTCTTTATTTGTAGACAAGTGTTCATGTCGATTGTAAAGTGGAAATGATAATCATTTGAAAAAATCTAGTCGCATAGTGGTCGTCGTCTCCTATCTTGTTTTTTTCTTTATTTATCGACGACGATATTAATTTTAGTGTTAATTATTGATCGTTGGGACTAATCATTTTTTCGTTCTCATATTTCTTACCGTTTATTTTATTTTTCTTTTATTTTTAGTTTTTAATAAATAACTATGCTTGCGGTATGATTTACTCTATTTTTTGGTACGTTTTTTTTCTGTTCTTTTAGCACGTTTTTTCTTTATCAGTCTTCTGACTGTGTTTTTTATTTGATTTTTCTATCAGGGTTGGATCTGACGTCAACCGATTAATCAAGATGGCGCTCTTTTGGTTATCCTATTTTTTTTATCAAGTATGATTCTATTGAAACATAAAATCATACAGTAATTATCGGGAGCCTCATTAAAAACCTCCCTAAACTTAAGTGGAGGAAAAGAGTACACCCCGATAATTAATCGAAACATCACCTAAACGACAAAACAATTACACAAACTCCAAATGAAAAAACCAACAAAACCAACCAGCCCCATAACAAAACATATACGCATCCCCCATCTCAACCTTTCGCAACACCAAAGTTAATCACAGCAGTTCGCACCTATCAGACATACGCAACACCACGGCTGGACCTAGCATCACCACCCAGCGCACCAAGCACCACAACACAACGCACCGAGACCGACTTTTACAAAATAGCTCGAAATCACGTTGAGCGATCCCCGCCCTTCGCAAGAGCATCGGCCATCCCATTTGCCTCACGAAAAATATGATGGAAACAAACATTTGGGAGAACACGGCATGACGCATCAATCCTTCGAAAGCAACACCACAATTTCCACGACCTACGCTCAAAATGTAAATCCAAAACACCGCCATCTGAGAATCTGATTCAATCACAATCGAATGATACAAAGAACAATCCACCTATAACATCATGTCAAGAGCATAAACTATAGCATGAATTTGCGCTTCATTTGAGTCCATCACCCCCAACGGTCCCGAGAACAAGGTCAATATACTACCCCTTACATCCTGTAGGACGCCACCACACCCTGTCGGTCCTGGCTTACCCCTCGCTGAGCCATCCATATTAAATTTAACCGTCCTCGCAAACATGGCACCCAAACTATCCCCTGACGCAGCGAGCCTGCTACAACCTGATGTAAACAATCCCTCGGACACATCCACCACTCTGATTCAGCAATAAAATGCTCATTCTTTGTCGCCTTCAACCAATATAACACTCGAAGTTTAATCAAATAGAAGATTTCACCCATATTCATCCTCTTCCCATTAAACACAATCTCATTCTTTGCAAGCCACATCGACCACAACACAGAAGCACAACTCGCAATCCACCATTGTTTGAGGATCTCGAAAAAAGCACCAAATTAACCTTGAATAATAAACTCATAAATTGTTTGAGGACGTACAAACACCACCCCCACCATTGGAAAAACAAGACCCAAATCTCCTCCATAACTCGACAAGAGAACAAGATGTGATCGAGCTCATCCCACCCCACCCCACCCCACCCCACACATAACTCATTACCATCTCCCCCAACACCACGCCTCGATCTCACAAAAAAATATAGTGTTGGCAGCCGATGATGCATCACAAACCAAATAAAACACTGAACTTTGGGGGTACTGCAATTTTTCAAATCAGCACTGAATCAACGCTCGATTCGTCCAAACCAAACGAAGCCATTAAATTAGCCAAATCTTGTGTCGAAAAAATACCCTTAACATTCGGCTTCTACACTAATCGGTCAAAGGCAGCAACATCTAATGGGCACTTCCTCACCGAAGCACACAACTCATTTAATTGTTGACATTCAAACGAGCGCAATTCGAGCGTAAAAAAAGTTGACCACACCCCATGGTCCCAACTATTGTCGATAGCATAATCTATGAGTGCAACCATCTTATTACGAGCGACACGAAACAGCCTTGGGAACAAGGAATAAAGAGGCTTATCCGAACACTATAAGTCGTGCCAAAACAAAATATTAGAGCTAGCCCCCACGATCCAAAAGAAGCACCCAACGCCCATGAAACGAGCCACTTGCTCATCCTCATAGACTCCAAATATTTGTCTCTATTCTATCGACATCTTGCGTTGCCCATTAAAATTAAACCTCCAAGACAAAACATTTGCGTCATACTTCGCTATAATCAACCCCCCCCCACAACGATCCTTCTTCCAACGTGCATATTACAACGACTGTGATCTCCCTATTTTGAACTCTCGAACTAGATTTGAACACGTGATCACAATCATCGTTTTTGTTCGCGATTGAGTTATGGTAATGACTGTGTTGTCAACGTGCCTCATTGTAATATGCATTTTTATGTTGTTTGTTGATAGTTTTATCGTCGATCTTTGGTAATGATTGTATCCATATTTTTCTTTCAAGTCTTTGGGTTGGGTTTTTCCCTTTTCATTGCATGGTCTTGTTATGATCTCGAGACACTAGTTTTGTTTAGTAAAAATATGTTTGTATTAGGTATTTTTGTTTACTAGATTGTGAACCTTTATTATAATTTTAGATATATCATCGTTCAATAAAACTAGTGAATTTAAATTCAAAAAAATATATTAATATCGATTATCGTATCAATCAAGTTCTTCACCGTGTTAAAAATATATCTCACGTAAGATCTGAACTATCATTTAATTTGATGGTTGTTGAAAAAAACTTAATTAATGCAATATTGTAGACTCTATCAGAAATTTTTGAAATTTGTAGATTAATTTATGAAAAAATTATTAGATGGGTCTGGCTCACCATGCCATCTATGGTCTCATCCAATAATAATTTTTCATCTTATTTTTTTTCAAGGTGAATCTTCACCGCTTTCCTACATGTTATTAAATAAATGAATCACATTGGATGAGACCATAGATGACGTGGTGAGCCGGGACCATGTAATAATTTCTTCGATTTATGATATAAACGATGATTTAAAAATGTTTAATCGGAAAATCATCTATATTAATCAGGAATCAATAAATAATTAATTAAGTACAAACGATAGTTTTGGGTCTTCATTTGGACATAAATTGTTTTCATGGGATCTAATCGGATGGGCCCCGAAAGCAACCTGGGATTGCGCCTTGAAGGTTTCATTAAAGATTAAAATCCAACTTGCAAAGAAAATTAAATAAAATATTACTAGTACATATATTTAGAAACACTTGGATCGAATGTTCATGCACAATACCGTGATTTGGTTCACCTATCTTTTCTAAAGGTGACAAATATTATTATTATAATAATAATAATCATCATTCTAAGATTTTGTCAAGAGAATGGTTAAATGATCGCTCAAATTTAATATTTTTTATAATAATTATCGATTTATTGATTGATTAACTCGAATTCAATACTATAAAATTTTATTATAGAGGAAGCGACTTTTTTAATTCTCTTTGATCCATCTAAATGATAAAATTTAAATATTTTATCGTATTCAAAAGATTTAACATCTTATCTTATTATACTAACCTGTGAATTTAATATTACTTTAATTATAACTAATGTCAACTTGTATTTTTGTGTTCAAAAGAAGACAAAAACAAAAAAGATGACGATAACGATTCCAAAGGGTTTAAAATTTAAAATATATTTAATAAATAACTAATATGATTTTCACTAATTTCAAGTGTTGAAAAAAGATGCAAGTGGAAGAAATATTGAAGTTCAAAGTGGTGCACGAACTCAAGTCAAGTCATAAAATGAAGTTCAAAGTGTCCAAAGGGTTTAAAATTTAAAATATATTTAATAAATAACGATGGTGTCTTTGAAGCTCCAGAAGCGGCTCGCCGCTAGCGTTCTCAAGTGCGGTGGCGGCAAGGTTTGGCTGGATCCTAATGAAATCAATGAGATCTCCATGGCCAACTCCAGTAAGTTGCTCCATTTCTAGTTTATTATCCGTTATTCTATTCATTTCTGAAGATACAATCCAAATCCGTCCTTCCGATATTCTATAGTACGTAGATCTTCGATGTTACTGTTCGTCTATGATTGTTTAGGACTTGTTTATGGAAGTAAATGATAGATTTGGTTTCTGCATTTTAATCCATTACTAGCTAAGTAGATTCAGTAACAAAGTTTTAGGAGTACTGTTTCCTGTATGTAATGGTCAAATTATGGTTTTGGTCCCTCTATTATGCTTAACATTGGGATTTAGTGCGCCTATAATTTAGAATGATTTGATTCCTATGCTTTTATGATGTTTTTAGTTGGTCCAAGTAGTTAACACTCTCAATTATTCTCTATCTGTTCCTTGAAAATATCTCTTCCAAAAAAGAGCTCAATTGTCATCCTCTACTCGAAGCTTAATTATTTATGCTCAAGTTTGAGTTCATTGAAAAGTTTCAATACTGATTAACAAAATATATATATCTAAAAAATCTCATTAGGCTCGTGAGCTGACTCCAACAATGGCTAGCTGAATTTTAGTTATTTTCAAGCCAAGCTTGAGTAGCTTATGAGAATGAATCTTAAATTGAATCAGGCTACAATTTTGGATAGTTCGGGATTGTGTTCTATTTTGTTGTGAAGCAGCTTCATTGCTTTTTTATTCTGTCATGTTTAGATGAGCTGTTTTTTTTTTTTCTCTTTCTTCGAAATGGTATGTATGTCAATGAATTGATCGCTGGTTACAGGGCAGAACGTTAGGAAACTGGTGAAGGATGGTTTTATCATCAGGAAGCCTACAAAGATTCACTCCCGATCTCGTGCACGTAGGATGAAGGAAGCCAAGAGAAAGGGCCGCCACTCTGGATATGGTATATGATTAATCTAAATTCGATAATCTGTTGGATACATGATTAGGGTTCTATTTTTCCTCAAAGGTTGGTATAAGCAAAACATGATAATTTCTATTAAATACTTTCAGGTAAGAGGAAGGGTACCCGAGAGGCAAGGTTGCCAACGAAGATCCTTTGGATGAGGAGAATGCGTGTACTGAGGCGTTTGCTTCGTAAATACAGGGAATCCAAGAAGATTGACAAGCACATGTACCATGACATGTACATGAAGGTCAAGGGTAATGTGTTTAAGAACAAGCGCGTCCTGATGGACAGTATTCACAAGTCCAAGGCCGAAAAGGCAAGAGAGAAGACGCTCTCTGACCAGTTTGAGGCCAAGCGGGCTAAGAACAAGGCTAGCAGGGAGAGAAAGTTGGCCCGAAGGGAGGAACGCCTTGCACAGGTAATGGAAACATATGTTTTGATTCTTTTGTCGATACTGTTATGTGAGAATGAATCACGGGTTCTGAAGTTTTTGAAGTTCAATGCGGTATTGATTTAATTTTATCATTTCTTGTCCTGGTTTCAACAAATCTTCACATCAGAACTGTGTTGAATCAAAAAGTTACCCTAGAGAAAAAATAACCATTGTTTTCTGAACTTGGAAGCTTTCACTAGCTAAGCTATATCTTTTTATTTTGTTTTGGATGCTTCGAGACTGAATCTTGGTGTTTTTATCATACAGGGACCAGTTGTGAAGACAGCAGCCGCACCTGCACCCGTGACTGCAAACCAACAAGAGTAAGATGCTTAATAATATTGCCGCTTTGCTCTCTTGCCTGTTTCTCGACAGCTCTAATTCGGATTTTCCTTAATTTTTGCAGGGGGGTTAAGAAGACGAAGGCGAAGAGGTGAATGAAATGGTGAAGATCTGTAAACTTTGTAAGGTAATCCGTTTTTGTTTTATCTGTAGCAGTTTTCAGAACTCATTTTTCATTTATGTTTTTGGTTATAAATTACAGAATTTTGGAAAGGCCAAAACTGTTGTATTGAATGGAGATTTTCATGAATTATGATACGGTTTTTGTTGACCCTTCCCCTCTCTCCAGATGTTAACATCTATGGAGGGTACTTGAAACATCGAATGTTATCCGGATTCAAATCCGAATGTCGGATCGGATAAGGGTACGTTAAATTTCATGTATTTGGAATATCATATTGTATACTTGTATCCAGATATATGTATGTTGAATTAACGTGTTGGATATGAGAATTTTAAGCAACAGTGAAGACTGCAGATAATATAGTCTAAATTTAAATCATTATGTGTCGAATTTCCTAGTTTGTGATTAGGATAAGGGTTTGTAATCGAGTCGTAAGAAGTTTGATCTTAACTTGAGATTAGAAGCACTAATTAGACCTCATTTACACCTTATAGTGATGAACATATCTATCCTCTATTAGGATGAGCAATGTTCTTGTCGCACATTTATTTTGAATTAAGTTTTATCCTTCTCAAATTTTGAATTAAATATTCATTATATCATTGGTAATTTTAAAATTAAATAACTTTATCCATTACCTATGTATGATTCTGAGCCTAAATTTCTATCCTTGTTATTGATCGGTTAAACTGATTTTTATTTAGAACATATCGGTTCTAAATCATTAAACATAAATATTTTATTTTTAACGTAATGAATCGTCTAAACCACCGAATTTTTATCCAAATGCTTCAAGCAATCGATCCTTTTCGTCGTCATTTTAAAAAAATATATAAATTATGACTCATAAATTTAAAGAATTTTCAATTGTTTTTTGTTTGTCATTTTCATTCATTAGCTGTCTCAAAAGAAACCTCTTAAAGAGATGTTCAAACTTTCATCAGCTTAAAGCGTTCTTCGAGGCATTAGATAATGCTGCATCTCATGTTAAGTATCATTTTCAGACAAAGAATTTTTAATGTTTTTCGGGTAAATTACACCAATGATAACTGATATTTGGATAAGTTTCGTTTTTCACCGTTGGAGTTTAAAAAGTTATATTACGATCACCAACATTTTTTGGTTATAACGGAATGGCCATTCCTCCATAAGCTCTCGTTAAATTGATGTTGTAACTAAAGATAAGAGGTAAACCTAAAATTTAAATACTATATTTTTTTAGAGTTTATTGCACCATATGTCTCAAAACTATGGCTCTCATTTTAAATTGGTCCTTAAACTTTTGAACGTTTTAATTTTATCCACAAACTATAGCTCTCATTCTAAATTGATCCTCAAACTTTTAAATATTCTAGTTTTGTCCACAAACTATAACCATCATTCTAAAATGGTCCCTCACAATTTTGAACGTTCCAATTTCATTTTCAAATTATTGTTTATGTCATAGCATATTATTAATGCACATCAATGTTACACGATAATTAACAGTTTTCATAACAATTTTATTAACATGAGATATGATTAACATATATTGACTATGTGGGGTGAAATTAGAGCGTACAAAAGTTTGAGAACTAAAATAGAATGAAAGTCAAAGTTTGTTGTCGAAATTAGAATGTTCAAAAATTCGAAGGCCATTTTAGAATGAAAGTCTGAATTTGATAATAAAATTGGAAACTTCAAAAGTTTGAGGATCAATTTAGTATGAATGTCAAAATTTGAGGACATTAGGTACAATTACTCTTTTTATTAAATAAATCAACCAAGCTAATTTTCGAGTTTAATTATAATAAAAATGTGTGGTTTTTTGTTTTATGTAATTTATCGTTCCCAAAAGGAAGAAAAACCCAGGCCTCCCTGGTGAAGGTAAATTCCACGTTTTTCATACATATAAAAGGGTGTGGCCAAAGCCAGGTTAGGCCCCATCTTGTTTGTTTTCATTAACTGGCATTGAGTTTTCATGGTTGAAATTTGATCAATTCTGAGTTGTAATTTCCATTTTATTGTACATATATAACATTTATATATTAAATTATAACAACCGATTGAGAATAGTTCGATTGATATTGTGAAATCGGATATATTTAAACGTTCACTATTCTTCGATTTATAGGTGGAAAGGAATATAAGTAGTACACTTTAAATGTTCAAATTAAATTTATATATTATCAGTCTATCCAATGCGAATTCCATATCAACGAAAGTTTTGCAGTAACAAAATTGTTATAAACTGACCTCTAATAACAAAGTTCAAGGTCTACATAAACCATCTTCTTCCATCAAATTTGTAATGTATCCGAAAAAATACAAACTTTAGATTTTTTACACATAAAATATGTATATTAGATAGATTTATAAGTTAGTTTATATGTATTTTATAATGTGCCATAAAAAATACGAAAGCCGTATATATATATATATATAAATAAACATACATATTATATATATACATGTTAGTTTATACTAGAGGTGACAATTGGGTGGAGAATAACTGAAAATTGTGAGAATACAAACCGACGTGATGAGAAATAACTGAATTCTACACCTACGGGATGAAGACGGAGAAAATTTTATCGTCGAAGTTCAAATAGAGATGAAGACGAGGATTGCTTTGCACGTAATGTGAGAATTTTTAAACCGTACTCGTATAAATCACAGTATCTCAAAATAATATTCGCAATGATCATCAAAGGAATTTTCATTTTTTTGCTTAGTAGAGAGAGACTATTCTTTTTATTTTATTTAAATTGAGGTCTTGACTTTTATTTATTTAAGGTACAAAGATCATGTTTTGATGGCCAACATACAAGTAATCTCTTTCAAAGTTCAATCAGAAAAACAAATTCACAAATTTAATTTGTTTAGAGTAGTTTACATTGAACCCGGGTTAAAACCATATCCAATTAATTTAGCTCTACCTACTTAGCTAATCGTTTACATAAGAATAATAAAATTTTGAATAACTCTCAGTGAATTTAAGATACAAATTTATATAGTGATTAAATCTTGAGAGAAATATGAGTTGAATCTTAATAGACAAAAGATGATAAAGATCTAATAATATCTAGAATTTAACATGATATCTTTAAATTTTATTTTGGCTAATGAAAAAGTACTATTTTTGGATGAAAATTCCTCGAAACCTGTAGGGTCAGTACAGAAAAGTTACAAGGACGAAAAAAATCTCGATGTATGAGTCTTAACATTGTGAATAGAGCAATTAAGTTGAAAATATCTCTATAATAGGTCTTTGTAATATTCGATTCAAATTAATAGGTCAATAGATTAGATATCAGTGGTCATACTAAAAAAATATGTTTTCGATTTTTTTATATTTTCTAATAGTTACCCGTTTTCATTTTACATTACAATCAGAGTAGTTTCAGATTTTTTGGAGTCTTGAGCGAAAACTAAAAAATATGCTCATATAGAATTAAAGTGTCTTTCAAAAAAATTGCTCAAAAATGTCTTTTAAAAAATATTTTCATTATTTTTAACAATTAATTTAATATTTTATTAATAAATCATTGTTTTATTTAGAAAACATCGAAAACATAACTAAAACAAAAAATAGCAGCTACTAACTTAAAAAATTACTACTTAAAAAAATTATTGAAGCTGTACAAGTAAGATCCTAAGCAAGAGCTCATATTTCTTTCCATTCAAGACGGCTTTGATTACAATAACTTATAAATATTTAAAGTATAACGAGTTAATTTAATAAACAGGTTAACTAGATATTAACTTAATAACAAAGTTAAAACTTTGAAAATTTTGGATATCTTAATTTTGAATTCGATTTTTATTGATTTGAGTTCAATCCTTATATTTTGATTATCAATTCTATCCTATTATAATATTTGATTTTTTAAACAGTTCCTACCTAGCGGAGGGAGAAGTAGATGGTGTCAACTGAGAGCTTTTAACCACTTGCTCTAAAGATTGTTGACGTAATAATTGATTTAACTGTTGTTGGTGAAGATACTGCAAGATGAAATCATTAGCACTGACCGTAAAAACTAAACCGAAAATAAAAACAAAGTAAAATGACCGTGTCGTGGTGTAAACCACTGCCTTAGAAACGATTTCGCCTCGATGTGTGTAATCGCTGCTTTAGCACGAACTCTCTAAATATTCGTACACCTGAATATTAGAGTGAACTTGCGGTGGTACTGCTTCTCAACCGGAAAAGAACTGGAAGAACTCGAGAGAGATGGGAGTGTTGAAAGTGTTTTGGGTGATATAAAATGGCTGTAGATAGCCTCTATTTATAGTGGAAAAAACGAGATTAAAACGGTAAAAAACATAGTTATAATTACAACATAAATCCAGGATTTATTTTGATTACAACATAAAATTCGGGAAAACCATTGACTGCCAAAAACACGATTGTACCGAAGCAATGAATCTGACCTCAAAACTATCCAAATTCATTATGTACTGCAATTGTACTGACAGTCTTAATACAGTGTTGTAAACCCGCATTTTATTCGCTAATGTAATCGTAAAAATAATATCTCGAATAATATGTTGTGGTTTTAATCCAGTATAAAATAAAGGTTTAAAAATATCTCAACACCTTTTTTAAATAAAAAAGTAATAAGGAAATTCTTTCAATTTTTTTCTAAAAATAAAAAACGCTCGCAAACGTGTCCAAGACACATGTGACCACGACCACTATCCGCTCGGACGGCGGTAGCGCGCATTCGAGGGAGTTGTCTTACCACATTACTAAGAGAGGGTAAGGAAGACTCCTTGTATACCCTTATCAAGTGATGTTTCTTATCCATGTGGGATACGTGCTCTTACACCCTTTGAGCATTACCAACAACTGTAATTATTTGAATTGTATTAAATATATATTTTTGATTAAGTAGTGCTACAATAAATTTTTGAGGCAAATGTCGAGATTCACACACAATAGGGTTGAAACAAACATGCTCTAGAGATTGTTGACATAATAATTGATTTTAATCGTAATTATTTGAATTATAGTAAATATATATTTTTGATTAAGTTGTGCTACAATAATATTTTTGAGGCAAAGGTTGAGATTCGAACCCACACTAAAATTGAACCAGATGAACATCCTTGATCATTAGATCAATTAGTGGATCTATAATTATATTAAATATAACTAAGAATAATTATATTTACTTAGGGTTATATTTTGATACACAAGCTGTGTAAAATAGAGGCTTAACAGTAAAAAAGGTGCCTAATCTATACCTTTTTTCCAGTTTGGTGCCTAACATTTTTTTCGGGCCACTTTGGTGCCTAACGTTTAATTCTGTAACTCAAATCAAGTTTTTCCGTGATAGGCGTTTAAAATTTTCTGTTATTCAATAAAAACAGGACACATGGCATACTTCTGGTATTTTCTTTAATTTTTATTTTTTAAAAATAAAAAAGTCTTTAATTTTATAAAAAAAATTCAAAATCTTTAATTTCTCTAAAAACCCCAAAACCTAAATTCTTAAATTCCTACCCTTCCACCACTGAATCAACCACCATCTGCCACCCTTGCCTTAGTCACCCTCCCCCCATGACTGAAAACTCTATTATTCCCGTCGTCAAAAATCAATGAATGAACCGTCGATTACTCTATTGACGAACATTCAACAATAAAAAAAATTCAGAGTTTGACGATGCTTGGGTGGTGAACGGTGAACCACCGATATATGGGGATGTCGAACGGTGAGGGAGATGCAATTTAAGAGTTTGATTGAAATAAATTAAAACTTTGGGGTTTTTAAGAAGTTCATATTTTTAAAGAAATTCAGAAATTAAATAAATAAGAAAGCAGGCCACGTATCGTGTTTTTATTGGATAACGGAAAATTTTTAACGACTGTTAACAAAAAACCTTGATTTGAGTTACGAAATGAAACGTTAGGCACCAAAGTGGCCCGAAAAAACGTTAGGAAATGAAACGTTAGGCACCAAACCGGAAAAAAGGTATAGGTTGGACACATTTTTTACTGTTAAGCCTAAAATAAATTTACACAACCCTTCATATTGCTATAAATCTAAAACCTAAATCTCTAACTCTAGCACCCTACAAACTAAACTTTAAACCATAAACCCTAAACTCTACATTCTAACCATAAACCTTAAATTCTACACTCTATACACTGAAACCCTAACTTAAATCTCTAAACCCTAAAATTAAAAGGCTTGTGTAAACTAAATTTTACACAAACTTATGAATATGTATCAAAGTATTTTTCATTTACTTTTTTTAATTGAAATCCGCTAGTTTTATTGAATGATGATATATCCAAAATTACAATGTAAGTTTACATATGAGTAAACAAAAATACCTAATCTGAATATATTTCTACAACCATTCAAACAAGAAACTAGTGTTTCAAGATCATAACAGGATCGTACATGGAAAAGGTAAAAAAAAAACAACCCACTTGAAACAAATATAGATACTAACATCATCAAAGAACGACAATTAAAGGTAAATCCATAAATAAACAACATAAAAATGCATATTACAACAAGGCATGTTGACAACACCGTTATTACCACAACTCAATCACGAACAAGAAAGGTGATTGTGAGCACGTATCCAAATCCAGTTCGAGGGTCCAAAATAGGGAGATCAACAAATAACCAAAAAAGTGTCATCTTGATCAGTTGTGGCAAGTCAAATCCAACCCTGATAGAAAATCAAATAAAAGAATGGCCAAACGAATGATAAAAAAGAAAAGTGTGCCAAAGACAGACAAAAACGTACTAAAAGATAGAGTAAAACGTGTCATAAGAACATAGTTATTTATTTAAAATTAAAAAAAAATAAAATAAACAATGAGAAATAAAAAAATAAAAGAAACGATAGATCCCGACGATCGACAATCAGCATTAAAACTAGTGCCGCCGCCAGTAAGCAAAGAACAAAACTCGTATTTTCCATTTACTTAAAAGAGAATTATTGATTACTGACATTTAAATTAGATCTCATTATTTTTTTTCTTATGTACCAAAAATTCATTTTTTTCTTATAAAGCATAAATATAATATAACCTAATATAAAAATTTATAAGAACAATATGACACGTGTATTAAATGTATTATTATTATCTAAATAATTATTATTTAGTATATTATTAGTGAATTTTTTAACTTTACAAATATGATTGAGAAATATTATGTCTGTCATTTATCTATTTTCTTAATGTAATTAATGACTATCATCAATAATTGAGATCCATTGATTGGCCTAGTGACTAATGATGCTCATATTACCTTATTTTGTATGGATTCAAAACTCGGCATAAGAATGTAATACCTTTTATTTAATTAAAAAATAACTATCATCAATTTATTATTTCTTTTGCATAATTAAAATTTTAATATAAAATAAGTGTTTAAATTTTTTTGGACTAAGTGTTTAAACTCGTTTTCGAAAATTTTGTTGTCTAACGCTTTATTCTATAATTATTTACAGATTACTAGTTAAAAAATATTTTTTCACCATTGATGGGATTTTAAAGCTCCGCTCTTTAAAACTAAAGTGTTTTGGAACTAATTAGTATTTGACACACTACAGATTTGGTTGGTTGTAATTATTGTGTTGTATTGTATTATTTAACACGTTTGTATTACGGGAGATACAAATAATCAAGTGTTTGGTAGATTTGATATTTAATACGTTATATTATATAATACGCAAGTTGTGTGATATTTATCACTAACATAGATATAGTTGTAACAACTCGAAATTCGAGATTGTAATTCGGGTCTTGGACCCAAGTTTTGAGCCTTTATTTCAGAGTCCAAATTAAGAATATCAAGTTGGGCCCATTATAATTGTGGCGGTGGTTTGAATTTTAAATAACGGAGGAAAGAGATAAAGGGGCAGAAAATAAAGGAAAAAAAATAATTTGATGGGGAGAGAGAGTAGAAAAGAAAATAAGAAAAGAAAAGTAAATGGGCTTTTAGAGAGATGATATGTTCAAGGGGATTTTCATCACTGTCCACGCTGTCGTTCATTTCACTGTTGCCGTCATCATCTTCAGCTTGCTGAGAGGAGTTCGACAATGGTTCTCGCGTCGCTGGTGCCTTAGTCGTTCGCCAGGGTGGGGGGAAAAGGTTCGACCTAGTTGAAAACACCATGCTCTGCAGTCTTTCTCTAGAAACTTACGACACCATGAGACTCACCGATTAGAGAAGTACGAATTTGGAGCTCGTCGCCATCGTCAGATCATCAGAGGAGGCTCCACGTGCCGCCACCGCAAGTGGGCGTGTACTGGCTACAGAAACGGGTGCATATCTATCTCTATGCACCTAAGCGCACTGAATCTGGCTCTCTAGGGTGCACCGCTGCCTCTATGCACATGGGCACATTGGATCCTACTCTTAGGGTGCACCATATGCTCCATACACTTGTATCACACCGGATCACCTAGCACCTTTGACCTGCATTGATCGGCCGTTAACTTTTTTTAGAAGACTCTACCTAGGAGTTTCTCGATGCTCTGAGTCTTGGCACAATCCGTTTTACTAAATTCAAACCTGGTAAGCTATTTTTATGCGTTTGACCTTGTGTTTGAATAGTGGACGTAAGAAATTAATATATTTTCATATTTATTTTTATATGAGGATTATTTGGGCACGAATATCAGATCAAGAGAAGCGTTTGAGAAGTTGAACGATGATTCATCGATAATTTCTTGAGGTAAGTACACCTCGAACTCTGAAATACTTCATGAGCATCATAAGTGTAATTGCCTTGCTTGTTAGTAATTATAAAATAGGTTGATGATAGATAATCATGTGTTAAGACCGATGTTATGATATTCGATTAATATGAGATGCCTGATGAGGTTTAAGGATATGTTTGACTTGTATAGACTTTGGAGATCGTGTAAGGTTGTTTGGACATTCGTATATCTATGTGTTGACTGTTTGAATCGTGTGTTGTGATGATTGGGTGTTAGAGTACGAGTGTGGATATATTCGATGGGAAATTGTGCATAAGGGATAAAATCTAGTAATGTTAGAATAAATTATCATAAAGCTTGTAATAATTATTAATGGACTAAATGTGTTAGTAAATCAACCCCAATAAGTTTAATAAGCTTTAGGGATCGATTAACACGTTGTAAAATTGTATATCAAAGAAATAGTAAGAACCCGTAAATAGGGTATTAGTACGAGCTTCGCCATATCGGTATGCGATTGGGGACCGTATCGGCACGGGTCCACCCGTACCGGTACTTGTGAAAATTAAAGATTTCTAGTAAGCTATATATTAGTATCAGTACGCGTGTGAGTACCGTATCGATACTCGTATTCGAGTACCGGTACCCACTAAACAGAATAATCTATAATGATAATAGAAAGATAAAATATTGACGTGAGATATTAATGAGATATATGGATTAATGAGATAATTAATGATAATACTAATATACAATTCCCTAATATATTAACAAGTTGGTAAACTGAAATAGGTGGCTTGATAATTGATAGAAACCCTAGAGATTGGTAATCATGTTGATATTGTGTGCTCTATGGTAAACGAGCCCATGTTATGTGCTGTTTGGACACTAGTTTGGTTGTGTTATCTTTGATTGATGTGATCTGGATACCCAGTGAGAGAATGAGTGTGTTGCAACACCATGGTTGAAGATTTTCGAACATAGGATCCTGATGTTGTGTGGACGCGAGCCTCATTCGAAGATGCTTGATGAGAGATCCCGAGCATGGATGTAAGATCTTGATATTGTGTGGACGCGAACCTCATCCCTATGAGTGTATGATCCCGATGTTGTGTGGACGTAGACGTCACTCCAGGTTTATGGTATGACTTGTGTGCTTTCGTTTGGATGATCTGGTGAAATCCCGAGTATAGTTGGGCCTTGTGTGCCATGTATGTTGCTTGCTATGATGTGAGCATGTGTTTAGGCGACTAGTGGTAGAGCCACGTGTTTATTTATCTATCATTTTTTGCTCGTGCTAGCTTGCATGCATATGTTTATGATTAGCATGAAGTATAATAGAGTATATGTGTACCACTGAGCTTTGTAAGCTCAGCGCTCGAAGTCATTGTTTTCGTGTGTAGGTTGATCGTTGGATCGTGGGATTGAGGAGCACTATCGGCACGAGATTCTAGCATGTGGTGATCTTCAGAGTACGATACTGTGTTTAGTGAGCTATATATTCATAGGACCTTACGTGGTCGAGTCTGTAATTCTTACCTTTGATATTGTATTAATCAAATTAAATTAAATGTTCAAATGTTTTAAAATAAATTGGTGCTCCTTGTACCGTTTTGATTATTTATCTATATTTTTAACAGTTGGCTTTAAGTATTTTTGAGAAATACATTGTTGGACTAAACCCAATTTGAAAATTTTTATAATTTTTGGTTTAGGCTTGAGGCCCGATTGTAACATCCGGGTCAGGGGTGTTATAATAGTATTTATTTAACACGTAAATTTTATGCCAGTTTGTGATGATTTTAAATTAATTTTTTAATTATATTCTCGTACATTTTTACGTATTTACATCATTTTGTTGAGCCATTGTCTTTTCCAATTAATTATAATACAATTATATAATTTTATTGAGTTCAAGCCTTTTGATTATCAATTTTATTATAATATAATTTGACTCTAAATTAATTTTACACTAGTATGTTTCTTAGAATGATTTTCGAGTTTTACTTAATTAAATCTTTGATTAGATAAATTTATTTTTAAATGTTTTTTTAGAACTAAAATCGACTGTTTTTCTGGGTTTTTTGTATTTTGTTTTGCTTATCATCAATGGTAACAATTCAACCTCTCTCTCTATATATATGCTTACAATTATACAATTTTTATCCTTTTGATGGGCCATTGTTATGGTTGTTCACTATGCCTACTCTATTCATAGGGTGTTCGGTCTAAAATCAAACAATCAAAAGGTCATTCTAATAGTATTTGTCAAGGGATCAGATTTAATCTAGCTAAACCATGCTGTCTTAGATGGTAATCTCAAGTCCTCGGCTAGGTCAATCTGTAAAACTAAGACAAAAACTTAAAAATGTGCAAAAGCTAAGCAAAGAAAACAAAGAACACAAGAGCTTTGAGTGAATATTTGCTTCTATTACTAAAGGAAGAGGGGAATGAATAAAATAAGGTGGGAGAAGCTTTTATTTATAGGCTACCCCTTACATTAAACGGTTGTAAAAAGATACATCGACGGCCGAAATTAATATGATCTATCTATCTAAGAAGTCATGTATCTTCGGCGGATTGTGATTGAACATGCTCAAGAATTTAAACAAAGACGAAGTCACCTTATAGGTGGGAGGGGCGATTGTCTTTTCTCAAATTTAGTGGGCTAATTGCATTTTGGACTTTAAGAGTTTTAAAATCATTCTAATTAAGTTCTTGTTCCTCCTAAAATTTTATGGTTTATTTTTTTTAGGACTCTATTAATTAAAATTGATAAAATTAAACATTGATCCCTCATTTTTTTGATTTAATTACTTTTTAAGTCCTTTCTAATTTTAAACTTTATAAAATAAACCTAAACTCTCTTAATTTTTATGATTAATTATTTGTTAAGATCTATTCATTTCAAAGTTAATCGATCTGTTATTCGTAGTTCAATCAAATTTCCGTCTCTGCTATTGAACAACATATAATTTACTAGACTCGACCTCCTGGTGTATGCTTATCTCGATCATGAATTGATCATCCGTAACACTATGCAAATGAGTATTCAACTATTATTTTGTGTATTATATAAAATTATTCCATGGTGTAAAATCTTATATTATTTTATGTTAACTATTATTAGTTATATTAAGTTAGTTAAAATTCATTGGAAAAAGGAAAAGAAATCCTAAAATTTTGTCATACAATATATAAATATAATTAATGCTCATAATTCACATGCTTACAGGAAAGTCCTGTTTTTTGCGGTGGCTCTCCTCTTCTCCCTTCTCCCTTCTCCCTTCTCTTCTATTTCTTTGCTGTTTAATTCTATTAGGGTTTGAGTGTATCGGTTTTCCTTCTTCTTTTTTTTCTTATTGACTCCTTTGCCTGTCTGCTCATCTCTTGTTGAGCCCTTTGACAGTAAGTATGTTTTTTTGAATATTTTTTTGTCTATTGATTTCCGGGTTTTATTCATTTGGACTAAAAAATGAAATATTTGATTATATGGAGTTGTTTAAAAATGTATTTTTTTATAGAACGGACTGCTTTTCTGGGTTTTTGAGTAATTTGATTTGCTCATCATCAATGGTAACAATTCAACTTATATGTATGCATACAGTATATATCTTCTGGATTGCCTTCTTGTTGTTTGTGTTTTGTCTCTTTGAATTCTAGATATTTAAAGTTTAAAGCTTTGTTTGCTTGGTTGAATTTTGGTTGCATTGGATTCTAAAACTTTCAAATTTTCCATCTTTCCTGCATTTAAGGTAATGGGATCCTTTTTTTGACATTGACATTTAAGATGGTTAATTAGTTTTTCCCAATCAATGGTTCCCTTAATGCTTGCTTAATTACCTGGTAATTCCTTGATTTTAGTCAAAGTTTTTAGATGTAGTCATTTTCCTCCTTAATTACCTTGATTTGTATTGGATTTATGTTTAATTATTAATATGTCCTGTGTTTATCTTTTTGGCATTACTGCATTACAAGGGCATAGCTATGTCTTTTCTTGTGTTTTTAGCATTTGTATTCTTTTTGAGATGTTTGTACATAATTTTGATACCCTCTACTACTTATCATATTGATATGTTCTCAAGCTTTTTAAAGCTAGTAAGGGCTTGTTTCTCTTTGCTCTTTTGTTGCATCCTTTTAATGTGAAATTCTACATCTTTTTCGCCTTTTAGTTCGATGTTTTACCTATCTTCCTTGCTGCATTTTTCATGGCTTCGTAGGTTGGGTTGCTGGTTCTGCTGGCATTGTGGAATGCAATTGAAGTTAATGGATGGGGCAATCTTCAGTGTGATAATAAGCTGACATTGCAACCGAGACCCCATAGTGTATCCATCTTGGAATTTGGTGCCGTCGGAGAAGGCAAAACTTTGAATACCATTGCCTTTCAAAATGCTGTTTTCTATCTTAAGTCTTTCGCCGACAAGGGCGACTTTACGTGCCTCCGGGAGATGGCTCACCCGAAGTTTCAATCTCACTAGCCATCTCACCCTCTTCTTGGAAAAGGGTGCTGTCATTCTTGGATCTCAGGTATTTATTTTGCTCCGGTTTCTTTGTCCTTATTTCTTTTTGCTTGTTTTACGGCGTGATTGTCCGATAGCGATAATACTTGTTGCTAGGGGCAATTTTTAGCTTTGATTTCTTTGAAGACTCGATTTTCTTGCTTGTCAAGGATCCATCTCATTGGGAGATTGTTGATCCCTTACCTTCATATGGCCAAGGAATTGAACTTCCGGGAAGAAGATATCGAAGTTTGGTGAATGGGTATATGTTGCATGATGTCATAATAACCGGTAAGGTGCCCTTCATTTTCGCTCGTTCATTCACTGCCTCTTCATTGCTGTCTTGGTTGTCTAAGATAAACTCATATGTTCCTCTTGCATTAGGTGCTAATGGAACCATAGACGGGCAGGGCTCGGTTTGTTGGGAATGGTTCACATCCCATTCTTTAAATTATACTCGCCCTCACCTTGTGGAATTTGTTTCGGCCGAGGATGTACATGTTTCAAACATTACTTTCCTGAATGCCCCTGCATATAACTTTTATCCGGTCTTTTGCAGGTTTGTTTTCAATACATCTCTGATTGCTGAGGTCATTCTTTAAACTTTTGGATCTTTTCATTAAGGGAGAAAGTTAAATTTATGTCTGCTCGGATTTTATGCTGCAATGTACATATACACACATAACGGCCTATGTTCCACCAAGATAGCCATATATGGTTGGGATAGTCCCAGGTTAGCGATCTGATTTTATTCATATCGAGAACCTAAGCTGCGTTAGATATTACAAATAAGATTACCGACTTTTGCTTTTCATATTTTGTTATGTGCTTTTATCAATATTTGTATTAAGATATCCTTTTCCCCTTATTACATGCTATAGTACGAATCAAATATTGCTTTCACAAGGTTATTGATTGTCGATGCATTCATTTTAGCAATATTTATCCTTTTGTTGTGTTAAAGGGTGGTTTTTCAGCAAAAGATTTCTGAACCATTTTCTTACATTCCGCTTTCAGATTCTTCTGATAATGTTTGCATCAAAGTCTGCAACGTTAGTATGGGCCATGACGCGATTGCCCTCACGAGTGGCTGGGACGAATACGGCATTGCCTATGGCAGACCTACAACAAATGTCCACATCCGATCGGTGCACCTTCAGTCAACCACTGGTGCGTCCCTTGCCTTTGGTAGTGAAATGTCTGGTGGCATTTCCAATGTCCAAGTGGAACATGTCCGCCTCTACAACTCGTTAAGTGGTATCGAGTTTAGGACAACCAGGGGCAGGGGTGGTTACATCAAAGATATCACCATCTCGGATGCAGACTTGCTAAACGTCTACACAGGTTTTGCTGCCATTGGCAATTACGGGTCCCATCCGGACGAAAAATTCGATCCCTATGCTTTCCCGACAATTAAGAAAATCACGTTGCAGAACATCACCGGCCGAAAGATCACTTTGGCCGGAAACTTCACAGGGATCTCACAATCTCCCTTCACTTCTATATGTATATCCAATGTATCTGTATCTATCAATCCTGCCAGTTCCATCTCTTGGACATGCTCGAATGTGTCCGGCTATTCCGAGTCGGTCTCCCCGGAACCATGCGACGACCTTAAGAATGTGAATACATCTTCCTCCTCTGTCCATCCTAATGAAGTCTAATGGTAGGGCTGCAACCGATTTCTTGTGATAACATCCCAACCGACTTGAAAGAAGAAAAAAAAAACAAAATCGGAGATTTCCATCTGTCAATAAGTCACCTACCATCTCTTTCGAGTGCCCTGCAGATTGTTTGTACAGGTTCATTTCTTCATTCTTGTGTAAGCAAATTTTTGTCATTGATAAGTACAGAAGAAGCACGAAAGGGGGAGGGTGGAGTTTATTTCTGTATTGGTGTCTATTGAGTTCTTTTACTTTTTGTCTTAAACTACGGGGCTGCCGTCGTTAAAGCTCAGTTTGAGCTTGGACTCGAGCAAAGTCCGAGCAAGAGTGTTGGATACAGATACGTATAGATACATGCATCAATGAACCCCGCAATTGAACCGGTGTCTAGTTTCGCAGGATGCTTACATAACTACTAAAAGAAACTGCTAAAATTCTCCATAATCTACTCCATTGCCACTGGCAAGACCATGGTCAATCTCCCAGTGAGATATATTTATAAACATATGTATACTTTTTGGATCGAGAGTTTAAATTTGACGTGTTTAAAAAAAAGTAAATTTTATACAAGGCTGTATATTTACACTATAAAATTCAAATCTTAAATATTTAACTCTAACCATAAACTTTAAATCATATACCTTAAATTCTAAACTTTAAATCTTAAACTAAAATTTTAACTCTTAAAATTAAAGGCACGTGTAAATTCTGTGAATCAAAAATTTTCCTTAAAAAAATGAGTGTCATTAAAACTTTAAAAAGGCTTTTCTTTTCTTAATACATTTGATTCGAGCTGTTCATGGCTTCGTGCGATAACTGCAAATGTAGTTAAAACTTGATATGTTTGAAATATGTTCCTTACTTATATTAAACGTCTAAATCCAGAACTATATTAATAAGTTCGAATGAATTTATTTAGTTCATGTGATCAGGAACGGAGTTGTACCAAAATTAGGACTATGTCTCCTAATTTTTTATATTAAAATATAATGAGATTTTTACCTATTTAAACTCTCTATTTTCAATCTATTTGAATTTTGTTCCCTCACTTTATACTTTGTCCCTTCACTTTATAGATAATTATATTTTGTCTCCTAACATTGATTTCAGATTCCGTCATTGTATGTAAGATCACTCTAAATAATGTCTAAAGTTGTATATAAATAGTTATACAAAAAATAATGTTACTTTAATAACATATCAACCGGATTAAGATTATATTTAAAGGATAATTATTCCATGCACAACCACCTTAGTTTAAATATTTAGAATTTTGTTTGTTTAGGGGTTCTAGTAGACGAGTTTAGAATTTATGAGTGTGGTTAGAATTTAGAGTTTAATATTAAATTTTAGTGTTTATAGGTTAAAATTTATTTCTCTAACCATATTATTAGGGGCGGAAATATCCAAAAACTGTAGGGATCCAAATCGACTGGTATGGAGAATAAAAAACTTTAACTATATTATCATTACTTTAACTTTCTCTCAAACCTAGCCACACTCAAATTTCTCGACATGTTTCTATTTTAGTTTTTATTTTTTTTGAATATGTTGGTGTGATTACAAGATAGTATCTATTCAATTTTCTTAACCCTTTAATAAGGCACGCACACCGTGCATACATGGTACTCGAACCCGGGTCACCTGATGATTACATTCCTATTTATACAACACAGAAGGATCTTGATTTAATCCTTGATATTTGACAGCTAAGCCTAAACTACCATATAACAAACTGAACAGATTAACCACCATCTTAAACAACCTCTAATACACTTTGTATCCTCTGACTTTCTTAACCTCCAATATCCTTCCTATACTCTCCTTGCTTCTTTAGAAAAAGAAAGAAAACTTCACACACGAATATCATGCTTCGCACCACCTGATTAGAAAATTCACCCTGTTCTTCAGCATTCTTGAATTTCTTTGACACAAGACAGATTCACAGACTTTAAACGAAGATCTTCTGCACAAAACACTTTGAGTTGCTGTCGAAGATGTAGAAAAAAGGCTGAAGACAACGGTTTAGTAAGAACATCAGCTGTTTGTTCTGAGGCAGGAACATAGTTGATTTGAAATGCGCCACTTGTAACCTTTTCCCTCACAAAGCTCAAATCAAGTTCAACATGTTTCAGTTTGGCATGATGAACCTGATTGGAAGTGTGCGCAATTGCACTTGTTTTATCACACCACAATACTGGAGTTGAGATGAGTTTGATTTTTAATTTTGTGAGAAGAGATTTTACCCAGATTGCCTCACACATAGCATCTGCAAGGCTTCTGAGCTCTGCTTCTGTAGAAGATCTTGACACTACTCCCTGATTCTTCGAACTCCAGGCTACTAGGTTGCCTCCTAAGAAGATACAATGACCTCCAGTGGAACATTTATCATCACCACTGGTTCCCCAGTCAGAGTTTGCATATCCAGCCAATGTAGTTGGTGAAGCCAGATTACTGAAAAACAAACTATGGTCAATAGTGTCTTTAAGATATCGAACAATTTTTTTGACTGCTTTCCAATGTTTGTAGAGTGGGGCTTGCATATACTGACTGACTTTATTGACTGAAAACTGGATGTCAGGCCTTGTTGAGCAGATATACTGTAACGTGCCAATAATTTGTCTGTACAACGTAGCATCAGGATAAGGATCCCCATCAGTAAGAGAAAGTTGTGGTGTTGTTACCATAGGTGTATGTGAACTAGCAGCATTCACCATCTTAGTCTTCTCTAGGAGATCAGAAATATGCTTCCTCTGGTTCAGAATAATTCTATTTTCCACATTACAAATGTTCATCCCAAGAAAGAAATTCAGACGACCTAAATCCTTCAAAGAGAAGGTCTGATTAATTTCTCTAATAACTCGATTTACTTCATCTGCATCATTGCCTGTTCCTACTATATCATCTACATACACCATAGTGTAGACTTTGTTGCCTTGATTTTCCCAAAAATAAAGAGAGAAATCTGCTAATGAAGCGGTAAACCCAAGATTATTAATCAAATGTGCTCGAAATTTATCAAACCAGGCACATGGTGCTTGTTTAAGCCCACACAAGGACTTCTTTAACCGACAAACTAATTGTTTCCCAGAAGCATCTTCTTGTTCAAACCCATGTGGTTGTAGCATATAAACTTCCTCAGACAAATCTTCATTCAGGAAAGCATTGTCAACGCCAATTTGTCTAAGAATCCAACCACTACTAAGTGCAATACTAAGAAGAATTCTGACTGTGACTGGTTTAACTACTGGACTGAGAGTCTCTGTGTAGTCAAAGCCTGCTTACTGAGAAAACCCCTTTGCAACAAGTCTGGCTTTATAGCGAGCAATACTCCCATCAGAATTCTTTTTTATTTTGAATAACCACTTGCAGCCAATAGGTAATCGATCACCAGGTAAAAGTGCTAGTTCCCATGTTCCTTTTTGCACCAATGCATTAACTTCCTTTAAGACAACTTCTTTCCATTTACAAGATTGCATTGCTTGATGTATGTTGACATGTAATTGAAGGTCTGAATCCTGTGAAACCTCTGTAACTGCAGTGTATAAAACCTTTGGTTTGAAAATCTCAACCTTTGATCTGGTGACCATAGAATACCCTCCTTTGTTGCTCGAAACAGTATTTGTAGAAGTAGGTTCATGAGTTTGCTCTAAAGACTGTTGTAAGTCAGCTGTTGGAACAGCTTCATCATCCATAGGTGCATTTCTTGAAACTTGAAAATCACTAGAATGCTCAACTGCTGGAACAGTTTCATTAAGCACAACAGTACTTCTTGGAACATCATATCCGGGTGTTGTATGAGTGGATGCTGTAGAACTGTCAGTAGGGCAAGAGATATACCCACTTACAGACTCATCCTGACTAGAAGAAATAGATCTGGACTGTTGCAAAGAAGCAGACACATTATGATGATCAGAAAACTTAGGACCTGTGTATTTAGTTCTGAAATGTTTGGACAATCTGTTCAGAAGCTTGAAAGCCATTAGAAATATCTTTAGAAACATTTTTAGAAAGAAAAGGAAAGCAATTTTCATTAAACTGCACATGTCTAGAGACATAAAGTCTCCCATCAGAACTGAGACATTTATAACCATGCTGAGTAGGACTGTATCCTAAGAAAGTACAAGGTTTTGACCTGAAATCTAACTTCTGTTGATTATAAGGTTTACTTAACGGAAAACATTGGCTGCCAAAGATTCTTAAAAAACTATAATCAGGCTTCTTTTTAAACAGTTTCTCATGTGGAGTAGAACCTCCTAAAACCTTAGTAGGTAGCCTGTTAATCAGAAAAACAGCAGTATAAAACGCATCAGACCAGAATTTAAAAGGGACGCCACTTTGAGCAAGTAAAGTGAGACCAAGTTCTACAATGTGACGATGCTTTCGTTCTATCTTACCATTTTGCTCAGACGTGTGAGGGCAAGAATGTCAAAATTCTATGTGTTGCTGAGCAAAGTAATTATTTAGTGTTCTAAATTCTGTTTCACAGTCAGATTGCATAACTTTAAGTTTCAAATCAAGTTGCCTTTCCACCATTTTATGAAAATTAACCACAACCTTATAGACATCAGATTTTCTGGAAATAAAGAAAATCCAAGTATACCTAGTGCAAGCATCTATAAAACTGATATAGTAACTTGAATTATTCGATATCAAGGAGGCAGGTCCCCAAACATCCATCTGAACTAATTGTAAAGGTTCACTATACACAGTAACAGATTTCTGAAGAGGTAATTTGTGACTTTTACCTAATTTACATGCTTCACAAAAAAATTTATTTATTACAGAAATATTACAAGAAGTGGACAACTTTATAAGAGTATCATTAGAAGGGTGTCCAAGCCTTCTATACCAAAGCTCAGCATTATTTGAAACAGAAAAACACTGAACACCTATTCCTAAGGAAGAACATTCCTTAGTAGAAGTATTTTTAGAATAATTTGAATTCCTAGAAGAAGGACAAGTATCAACAGTAGTTGCAGAATGACAATTAGCAGCAGAATTAGACAACAAATAATCTTCAGCAGAAAAATTCAAACCATTGACAAATTTGTATAGCCTATCACTTTGCAACTCTTGTAGAATTGTTTGTTGCGTTGTCAAATCCTTCACAAGACAAAAGTTAGGAAAAAACTCCACAGAGACACTATTATCTTTAGTAAATTTAGACACAGACAATAGATTCTCTCTAATTGATGGAACATGCAACAAATCATTAAGAACTAAATGTCTAAAGGATGTCTCTAACATGGTTGAACCAACCCTAGAAATAGGAACAGTAACTCCATTAGCTATAGAGACCTTACCAGTATCAAGATATGGGACAGAGTTATTGATATTACCTGCATCAGGAGGGAGATGAGATGTGGCACCAGAATCTGAATACCAAGCTGCGTCGCCGTAGTTAGAAATTCATCAGCCACAGCTGCTACCGTAGCAACAACTGGTTCATTAAAACCAGGCTAACCACCACTATAAGCTCATTGTTCCTGGAAAATTCTTCAGAAAAAGAACATTGATTCGCAGAAATAGAACTTCCTACGCCATCGTTGGCTTGATCAAACCTGAAATAGCAACGATTGGCAAGATGCCCAATCTTGCCACAGATCTGGCATTGCGGGCGAGAACGGCCACTAGGACTTCTGAAGACGCCACGATTGGAATTGTACACCGGAGGACGAAACCCTAGGTTTTGAGAACTCCTTTGAGAAGCGATCGAACCAGAATACCCAAATGACCCTGAATGGCCCATATTGGAATTATTATTCTGAAATGGGCCTTGCTGATGATAAACCATATCACCTCCTGAAGGGCCATTAGCCATATTAACCAAAGACCCCTGATTCAAGAACTCGAGCTGTCGCGACTCAGTATCAAAAAGAACGATGGTAACTCCATCGAGCTTGTAAGGAACTTGACTGAAGGTAATAACAGCCACCACCGGCTCATATTCCGGTGGCAGATCCGAAAGAATAGCAGATATGTGCATTGTTTCTGTAAGAGGATTTCCACACGTCGCAAGGCTATCACAGATACCTTGAATTTGAGCAAGATACTCACGCATAGACTGATCTCGCTTGCGAATATTCTTTAAAGAACAATGGAGATGCATGAGACGAGTGGTGGAAGTAACAGAGAAATTGTGTTTTACCTTACTCCAAATGTCAAGAGCAGTCTTACAACTGACAAGCGAGGGCAAGATCGACGGACTAATGGAAGATAGCAGCCACGAACAGAGGGCACTATCTTGCTGTTTGTATCGTACATGCTCAGGATTAGAAATCCTAATACCCCTTTACCAATAACATATTGTTGAGGAACTACCAACGAACCATCAACATGAACGGTGAGAGCCAAACTCTCAACAGCGAACATTACCTGCTGCTTCCAAAGAAGAAAATTGGATTCATCGAGATGAATGAAAATCGTCTTGTTGGTAAAGGGTTTAGCAGAGGAGCTTTCTGCCATGAAAACCTCTGATACATATGGCTTGAAGAGTAGTAAGAATGAAAGAAAGATGATATTATCCTCAAGAACAACTTACATACGTTTGATGATTACATTCCTATTTATACAACACAGAAGGATCTTGTTTAACAGTCAAAGAAATGGCGACACTAATCCGACGAATTTGGACCGGTTCTTGGAGTTCACAACTCTGGTCGTTCCAACTCAACATATACCCAAGGTAAACAAAAACAACCAAGATTTCACCTTTTTTTTCCTTTTATGAATTTGGTGTTGCATTTGTTGATGAAATATGTGGAAAGTTAATATGATTAGTAGATTTCTTTTTTCTAAATCACTGAAGAACAATGAATAAAGTGGTCATTTTCCGAAAATAATGCAAGTGATGGGGCTTGTCTTTTGTTATTTTCAATGGTGGTGAAGCTCTTCCTTGATGAAACTTTGGTGATCTTATAGACGATCAGAAGCCGGCGGCAAGAGGGAACGATGGTACCGGAGAGTCGTCCATATTTTGTTCTTAAATATTTATGGAAGGCTTTTGAGGAATGGAGTGCATATGGATCTGGGATTCCTCTTTTGTTGAATGGGACTTGCCCTGTAACTCAGTACTATGTCCCTTATCTGCCATTGAGCTCTATATACACCCTTCAAGGTACTCTAGCCAAAGGTAAAGCCATTCCACACCGTAATATATTTAAATTTCCTGTTCCGATTGTGTCGAAACGGAGAATGGCCCTCCGATTTCTTCGATCGTCATGCAATGCCAATGCATGTCTTAACTTCATGTGGATATAGTCATGTTGCTCAAGTATGATGGTTGATGTTAACTTGGATTGTACTCTTCCCAATGTAGTTTTACTATATCCTCTAAAAGATCAGCTCTCCGATCGTAATTGTTGCTAGACGAATGGAGGTCAATATGCAGGGTGATTAGTTCGATTGAGCTGTAAATCATGCTTGTTTGCATTATTCATTTTCCCGCTGTATCATTGAACAGGCCTGGTGAGGAGAGTAATACAAAGTCATCAAGGGAGACAATGAGTTGCAATGGTAACAACGATGCTGTCCAGGGGGCTCGAAGTCATATCGAGATCGGAGATAGACCCTCTCGGGGTTCATCGAGCATTGAAACCGATATTCAAAACCCTCCTGGTCAGCTTGTTTTCGAATACTTCGAGCGTGCTCTACCATTTATTCGTGAGACTTTGGCCTGCAAAGTAAGTCCCCTGTCCTTTGTTACATTAGCATGCCATTTGCAGCTCATTGTGCTTTCTTCGATAACCTTGCATCCCACAGATTTCGGATCTGGCATCCCGATTTCCGACTTTGATGACATACGGGAGCTGTGATCTGTTACCTTCGAGCTGGATTTCCGTGGCATGGTACATTTCTTGTTTATCGCTGTTTTGATTTTAAACCGATAATATTTGACAGTAAATTTATTTCTTTATGAAGGTATCCTATATAGGATACCAATGGGTTCAACTATGAAAAATGTGGATGCCCGCTTCTTGACATTTCACTGCCTTTCTACACAACGACCAGGTAAGCATCTTTTTTCTGCCGATTATATGCGGTAAATATTCTTAGTTACTTTACACGAGGCTTCGCCTGCGTTGAGATCTCGGTGTTATTCTTTCGAGCAGGTACTGGCACGGATGGCCTGCCTTTCCAAGGCTTTAATATCAGAGAGTTCAGTGATGCTGAAATGTCCTCAAAGCTTCCTTTACCTACCTTCGGACTTGCTTCTGTAAGCTCCAAGTTTCTCTTTGGAATACTGCTGCCGACATTAGCACATCTCCGAAAGTCGATTCCCTTTTGCGAGAGGCCGATAACTGGCTTATGTGTTTGCAAGTTTATCATCCACATTTCATGTTCTTTCTGTACCAACGTAGATGAAAGAAGCAAACACTTTTACTTGGAAGACAATCACCTCGGACGATCATCGGTCTGAGCTCTTACATAAACACAAAATTGCATGCGGAATATGTAGTTTCTTCCAACTAGATGTAAAATGCTTGTTTTTGTGTGGGATTATGGTTCATACAGAACACAGACATTATATTTCATGTCGTCTGGACCTGGTAGGCTACTTGTCATACTCGATGTCCAGTTACCGGCATCATGGTCTTGAAAACACCAAACTCGACTGTTACAACTCCTTAACCATGGTTGTTTGACGATGATGAAAATTTCTATGCTAGCTTACACAAGTTGATATTCCGACAACTTTATGTGATTGTTATTTGCTCTTTTATCGACTTGAGCATCGAAATACAACTCGAAATCTCAACTATCGTAGCTTCAAAGCATATCTTACATCAATCACTCCTCGAATTTGGTACTTTTTAAAGTGTCTAACATGGATACATTCAAATTTTTAAAGTATTTTCATAATTGAAAAGTACTCGAAGGATCACATCCCCGTGATATGTGTCAGATATGTGCCCGACACAAGAGTCGAGCACAAGAAGTCCAGTTTTTCAACAGAAGACAAACCTCTATTGCAAATAATGACATGACATTATTAAAAGCAACTCTGATCTTCACAAGTGTATAAAAAGCAAAGCATAGATAAAGTTCTTCCATCTTTTCATTATGCACAAAAGTTCTAAATACAACAGGAATAGAAAGTTCAGCGGATCTAATCGGTTACCGTTTCTGAGGTAGGGTGAAGGTCTTCTTTATGCTTTACTCTCTCAGACCTAGCATTATATTGGCATAACCACTACAAATGCACCCCAATTAACTTATAAGTTATCATCAAGAATAGTGGACATCAACAGCCCTTGGATGAACTCACACCTTCTAGCCTTCTCCTCATGATCCTTGTCCGACAATTGGGCATGTTGAGGCTTTCTGTCAACATAAAACTAGTGTTAGAAACTTGGTTCTATACATCCAATAAGGTTTAAAAAAACATCAATTGAATGTCTCGGACATGAATATTTCAAGGAAAATGAAGAGCCTAAGCCACCAGAAAGAAATAAAACATATTTAGCCTAAACCATGACATTTCCGGGCCATAATGACTTTAGTCAAAGTTGTTCGCTATATCAAGGAGCATAGAGGACTACAAGCAGGCCTGTCATTTTTCGGAGACCAGACAAAGGAACAAATGGACTACTATTGCAATAATATATGATACCAGAACTTGTACCTTTCCAGAGTTTCTTTATTTCCGCTTTCTTTTACTGCACTTGCTTCAGCAATAGAAAGAGGTTGCAAGCTTAAAGGCTCTTCACCTGTTGGAGGACTAAACATAAATGAAGACAATAAAGGATCGGCTTCAATGTTGGAAGAAGAAACAAATGAAGATCCCCCAAGAAGGGCCTGCAAATTTCCTTCTCGCAGTTCTTTTCTCAACATAGAGAATGTCAAATTGGATCCACCCTTGCGTAATCTCCGACGGCGCTGCACGTAACGTCCAGTCAAGGAATAACCTAAACCGTTCGTCAACAGATAAAAAAAAGAAAACCAATGCTCATAAATAACACGAATGAAATCAATTATGCTTCACATGTGTTGCCTCGCCATGGTGCACAGAGTCTAGTATGTTTCATACGTGTCGCCCCGCCATGGTGCACATAGTCAAGCACCATGGGGAATACAAAATCAGATAAATACTTGGACCAGATCTACATGGAAATAGTATTATTTAACCAGTGTTGACAACAGAAGCAAATGGTAGATAACAAACTAAATCCAGCCAGACAAAATCAATAAGTAAAAAAGGATATCTTAAGAAAATTCCCATGTTGCATGGTAATGTGGCTGACCATATCCGTTCCAACCCTCTTCGCACAAACCGGGCACACCTGAAAAGGTAGCATCAAACAAAACACCTATTAAGCAAAATTCAGATGCAATTCCCAGAAAATAAACACAAATCAATGTGTAAAAAAAACATAAATGCCCGAAGAAGCATAGAACTTAAACAATCAAATTAAAAGCTAAACAGATTAAAATGCAACATCTACCACTCCAGCAGCAATAAAATTCGTCAATAAAGACATATAGCTGAAAATTTTATCAAAAGTCTTATAAAAATAATAAAACTTAAATCCCCAAAATTCCCTTGCAATTATGAACTATTCAATAAACATTTCCTCTATTTATATACATCAAAAATCCTATAAGAAAACACAAATTTCATCATAATACGGGGGAAAGCAGATTATTTTTGAGAAATTAGGAAAAAGGGTACCCCATTTTTGGCTTCAACAGGATGTTCTTCATCGATGTGGCAACAAAGTCCAACAATGTCGAAATCCTCAGCGCAAAACGGACATAAAAACTGCGCCTTGAAATCCTCATCTCCATCAATTTCTTCATACCCTCCTCCCAGAAACAGATCTGAAACAAAAAAGGAAAGAAAATCAAAATCCGTCACCAAATTCAAGCCATTTTCATTTATAATTTTCTCGAGAAACAAAAAGAAAATTACTAACCGGATCGAGACTGGCGACGCCTTGACGAAGATGAAGACGAAGAAGAAGAATTGGAGAATCGAAAGCTCCATGAATTTGACTCCATTTTCCCGAGAAAACAAAGCAACTTCTTCTTCTTTTTCGATCGAAGTAATTATGAAACCTTTTTCTTTCAAAAAAATGATAAATTTATTGAAACGAAATAACAAAAAAGCTTCACAAAATTATCAAATTCTTATTTTTAATAAAAATAAACCCTAAAAAAGATGGAAGAAACAATCAGGAAAAAAATAGCAGAGAGAGACTCTCCACCGAATTTCTGCTAATATTTTATGAAACAAATTGTTTTATTTATTTGCCTAATTGCCCCCCTTAAGTTTTGTTTAATTTATGGAAATGCCCCTACTCCCATAACCAATTAACCTCTTGAGGAAAATATGATGGTGGTGCGTGGCTGTAGTTCCATTACAGCGCGAGGACTTAACTACGCCACGGAGGAATTTTATTGGGCGTCTTCATTTTTGTTTCACTTAGGTGATCCGAATGTAGTTTAATAAAATCTGTTTAGAGTGTAGTATTTTTTGTAATTAGGGTTCATTTGACTAATTCGATCAGTGACCGAATTGAATTAGTCAATTTATTTTAATTGTTAAAATTTGGTTAATTCAATTAGTTTTTGAATTAATTGAATTTTATTATGAGTTGGAAAGTTTATTTTTTTTCTTTAGTAATATTAGTTTTAAAGTTAAAATAGTTGCATCTTAATAGATCTAGGGTTCAAATCCATGTGTAATATCTATAAATTATTAAATGTTTAATATTTTTAGTTAATTAACCGATTTTAAACTGAATTCGTCAATAACTGAATTTTAAAAAAAGAATTTAAATATTTCTTTCAAAAAAAAATAAATATTGACCAGTCGACTCACTAAAATAAAATTTGGTTCCATCAATTAATTTGATTTTAATCCAATAATGAACACCCTCGTCATAATCTAATATATGTATTTTTTTCAAAGATTATTTTAATATATTTAAAATATCTCCCTAAATATCAACATGATTGATCTAAATGATAAGCATCTTAGTATCAGTTAAGCATGTTTCGAGTTTAAAGCCTTGTATATACAGATAATCCTCGTTAGATGACTTACCTACTAAAATTATATATACAACACATATAAGTACAAATTAGTCTTGAGAAAATCCTGAAAAAAAAAATTCTCCCTAAATAACCGTGAATTAGACCATGTGATACAAGCAACTAAACACGGGAACAAACTCTAGGAAAACGGGAAAGCCAAAAGCCCATGGCAACTTGTCATCATGAATATATATTTTTAATATATTAGTGTAATTATAAGGTAATGTTTATTTAATTTTTTTTTACTTTTTAATAATATACATACAGTACTTAAATTTAGATTATCTAAATAAAATACATCATTTTTTTTTCGAATCGCTATCATGAATAATAAATGCAAGAGATGCTATTTAAACTCAATCATAAATCATACAAGTTTCAAACCCCGTCATTAGCTTTTTGCATCATACTAAAGGAAAATGTCATGCCAACATAATAAATATTCGAGTTTTTATTTAAAGTTTTAGTTCAATCATCGATATAATCTATATTCTGTCAAAATTTATCATCAATATATTCGTATAATCGTATAAACTTCAAAAACAAATCACTATAAAGCTAGTAAGCAAACTTTATAAATAAAGACATACGCGTAAGTTTATGTAAGTAGGTATGAATATGTAGAAGATATATTAGAAATTCAAGTAGGATAATATTAAAATATCGATAAAAAAGTACAAATAAATATTAAATTATAAAAAAAAATTGAAAATTTTATGGTTACGATTGTACCCTCAACACCACTTCGGTTCATCTTTGTAGTAAAATATTTGTCAAAAATATTAATTATAATTTTCTTTTATTTAAAGATTCAAAACTCAACATCTGCAATGAGTTTCATCAGTATTTCAATTTGCACAATTATTAACAAAAAAAAAGGTAATAAAGGGTATGTGTCACATTAGTCACATGGTCAAGCAGGTCACTGTGACAACGTAGGCGTGGGCCCTCCATCTCTCGCCGTTGGTTTTTCACCCTTTTTGGATTTTAGTTGATAGTGGGATCCACTCATCGGTCACAAACAGGGGACAGCGCCACGTAAGCGTTCGATGCCTCTCTGCTGACGTGGACACAATACGCAGGTAAGTGGGTCCTGCCTCTTTTTCCTTAAAAGGTAGGCCCCTCTAACACTCGTGTCGGTCATCGTAGTTGTCACTTGGTTGGATCTATTTTCTTTTTCCCTTTTTATATACAAAATAATCCAGTTGATTTTTTATTATTATTGAAAATGTGTTGGTTTAATATTCGATTTAACTTCGAAACAAATTTGTTTTTTATTTTATTATTTTTTTCATTTACTTTAACATCTAAATTGTCAGTGTTGTTTGAGTTTAATTCAATTAGCATATTATTAGAATAAAATATAAAAGGGTATGAGTTTAAATATACTTAAATGCTCAATATTATTTAATTATAGGTGAAAATAAATTCAAGTGACATAGACATTATATCAAATTATATGTATAAATCTTTTTTATCATTTTCCAAATTTACTCAAAAAGTTAACAGTTTAAAAAATACAACACCTCATATTAATCAATAATAACGTGATACATGACCAATGATATCTTATGTGACATGCATAAGTATCGCATATTGGGTTGTTATTGGTTGACATTATCAATTTTTTTAGTACTATCAACTTTCTTCGAAGTAGTAATCGAATCACCGATGCTTTAGTGACGATGACGAGTTTTGCGAATTTTGAGTTGATTTCTTTTGATGATTCACTAGCTTATGTTGTTCACATTTTATATGAGGATATATTACTTTTTAATGCTTCGCCTTAGTATTATTGTGTTGTAATTTGTTATCATGTGCACTATTTTTTTTCATTAGACTTAGATAATTTTTTTAACGAGACACGTGATAACAATACCCTTCCTATAAAAAAAATTTGCAATATATCATATATGTATATATATATATATATATATTAAAGCACATCTTGGATGTAATATGAAAAATTGAATTGATGGATGAGATTAGAAATAGGATATGTGAATATTATCACTTGAAAAAAAAAAGTAAGGAGTTAATCTCATTCATTCATTTCACCCATCTAATGGCATTAAATTAATGTAAAACTAATTGACTTTTATATAGTTTAAATAGATCTTAACTTTATATTCAATGACTATCCAAAAATTAAAAATAATGTTTAGAATATATTTTTCTCAAATAATTATGTAAATTTTTATATTTTCCCCTCTACATATTAATTTTTTTTAAATAACACTAAAAAAGTCCTCAAAATGGGTGCAATTTCTCGATTAACCATTATCATCACCACCAGCACCATTCTTTCTCTCTCTCTCTCTCAAAAGCATATATTTCTACATAAAAAGCTGAAAACCTAAATTATTTATTAAATCATTTTTAATTTTGTTTAAACAGAAGATCTTTGAATTTATTGGTTAGGGTCTTGAGGGGAATAAAGATAAAGTTACCCTAAAAAAACATGAACAGTTAAGATTTTGTTTGGTTGTTTTAAACTTGTTCTTGGTGTTTGGAGCTAAAATTTGGGAAATTTAGGTAAAATGGGTTAAAACCAAAGTTACTTTTTGACAGTGGGATACTTTGAATTCATCGTAAGAATTAAAAGATCCAAACAGAGAATATACGGTTTTGCAGCATATTTTTGCATCTCTTCCTTTAAAAAAAAATTTTGTCACAGCTTTTCTTGAACTTCAAAAAAGCAATCTCACTCGTAACATGTTTGATCCAGGGTCGAATCTGATATATTTATTAGAACGAATTCAATAATTAATTTTTCATATTCTATTAACTCGTATAAAAAGTAAAGGTCAGATGTTTTTTAATTGATCTTAAATTCTATATTGTTTCGGTTGGATTTTAAAAATATTAATATTATATTAATAAAGTATTTTTGTTAATTTAATTATTAATTCAAATATTAAATATCATTTCAATTTGACGTCTAACATTTTTAAAATATGTAAATCATGTATACTTACTTAACTAATAAATATTTCACTTCTCCAACAATTAAATTATTTCAAATGATTAGTGGATTTTTTGTTCAGTGAAATTGGATATTTTGAGATGTGGGATATTGGTGTCAAAATGATTGTAAACACTTACTTAAGTTTTGGATAAGTGTTACATTATTGATAATTTTGGACATTAAGGAAAAAATATCTCTGAGTTCTTAATATTTCAGGTTTAAGTTTTACTGTACATAAATAATATATGTGAATTCTCGATTCAAATTTATTCGAATTATGTTACAGTGTTGATATTATATGGTTTAAACTATAATTCGAATATTAATTTGATTGTATTTTATAATGAACTCGTCATTTAAAGAAAAAAAATTTGATACACAGGCCTTGTAAACTTTATTTTACACGTGTCTTTTAGTTGTAGGGTTAGAGTTTTAGTTTAGTGTTTAAGATTTATGGGTTTAGGTTGAAGGGTTTAGAATTTAATGTTAGTGTTTAGAATTTAAGGTTTAGGGTTTAGAGTGTGAGGTTTAGTTTTTCAGGGTTATGGTTAGAAATTTAGGATTTGGGTTTTTATAGCGTAAATACACATGCTTGTATAAAATTAATTTTACACGGCCTGTGTATCAAAGTTTTGCCTGTCATTTAATAGTTTTTTTTAACAGAAATCTTGTGATAGTTAAAAATATATTTTTTTAGATTATAAAAAAATGTGTTAGAATAAGTTTAGGGTAAAACTTTGATACACAGACCGTGTAAAACTAATTTTACACAAGCTTGAGTATTTACACTATAAAACTAAAATCTTAAAATTTTAACCCTAACCCTAAAAACCTAAACCATAATCCATATACACTAAATTCTAAACACTAAGCCATACAACCTAAACCCCTAAACTTTAAACTATAAACTAAAACCATAAACCCTAAAACTAAAATGCACATGTAAACTAAAGTTTACACGACCTGTGTATCAAAGTTTTTTCCATAAATTTAATGACTAATTATCTTATACTAATGAGTTTTTTCTTCTAAAAATACTGTAAAATCATTATAAGTTTAATTAATTATAATTAATTACCTAAAATTAGAAAAATAAAAAGAATTTACTGTGAATCATAAGACTGCAAAAAATAATATAAGCCAAAGATACCGAAAAATTATATCACGGGTCATTCCCGTCACGTCATCCATGAAATCAACTAATCAAATGTATCAATTTCACCCGTCACGTCATCCATGAAATCAACCAATCAAATGCATCAATTTCACTAATTTTTCCATCTCATCTTTTTTACGAAGTGAATATTCACTAATATTTACTGTAAATTAAGTTTAAAAACAATTTTACCTAGTGAAGATTCACTTGGTAAAAAGGATGAGATAGAAAAATTAATTAAATGGATGCATTTGATTGGTTAGTCCTATGGATGACGGGGTGGAAATGATCCATGATATAATTTCTCAAATATATATTATCTAAGAAGGCATAGATGACACGTGGCAAATGAGGGCAATAAATAAATAAAATATAAAATAATAATAATAAAAGCTTAGTCAGTGAAGAATACAACTTGAGAGAGGTAAAATAGTTGAATTGTTTACATCAAAATCAGAGCTCATTCCCCAATAATAATAATAATAATTCGAAAAAAAAAATAATCGTTACAAAATACAATATCGAACACAACATATATCATAATAATTTTAGACACGATTGGATTTAAAAATAAATCCGACATGGATTTTTATACGATAAAATTTGAATTTAAATTTATAAAAAACGTTAATTACATAAACGAAGATTTTAAGTTTTGTTATTAAAATATTTTAACAAAGGATTTAGAAAAATAACATATACTTACTAAACTAATTTTCTTTTCTAAATATAGAATTAATAGAAGAAAAACAAACATTTGAAAACTTTTGGATAAGAAATTGACCAAGTAAGAAATTTACCATCAGTAACAAGTTGAATAGTAAAAAGGCTTAAATTAACTTTACGTGCCTAAAGTATACATCTTTTGAACTTTAGGTGCATAAAGTATTTTTTTTGTAAAAATAGGTACCTAAAGTTTTTAAAGTTAGAATTTTTAGGTGTCCGGCTGTTTAAAAATACCGTTAACCATTCAAAACGCGACACGTGGCATAAAATATTGTTTTTTAATTATTTTTAAAAAAATTTAAAAAATCTAAAATTTATAAAATCATTCAAATCAGTCCATAAACTCCCTAAATTCAAAATCTCAAAATCTTTACCGTTGCCACCGCCGACCGCCGTCTCCGACCCTATCTTTTCGGTCGTCGGGCTCAGCCGACCATTTACCCTCACCCCCGTCACAGGAAATCGACGAACGGTTCACGTTCGACGTAAAATAACCGTTCGATTTGCACACCATTCGCCGATTTTTGGCGACGGGAGGAGAGGGAAAACGGTTAACTGAGCTCGGCGACCGAAAGAGTAGGGTCAGCGACGACGGCCGGCGGCGACAACGGTAAAGATTTGAAAATTTTAAAAATTTAAGATTTTTTTGTAAAATTTTAAATTATTAAAACATATATAATTAAAATAAAAAATGACACGTGTCGCATTTTAAATGGATAACAGATTTTTTTAATTTTTTTAACAGCCGGACACCTAAAATTCTAACTTTAGAAACTTTGAGCACCTATTTTTATAAGAAATACTTTAGGCACCTAAGGTTTAAAAGAGGTATACATTAGACACCTATTTTTCTTTTAAGTCTAGTAAAAATAATATTTTTTCCTAACTTTTGACACGTGTTTAGAATAGATTTGGATATGTGGAGTTAGTTAACTTCATGTGTGAGCTGGATCCACTCTTCAATGACTGACCCACTTTTAAATAAAAAATTAAATTAAAATGAAATTTAATTTAATTATTTATTAAAGTAAATTAATAATTATTTTTTGTAAATGAATTAATTAAGTTGAAAAAACGAATTTGTAATTAGATTTTTATAATATTTTATTTGACTTAGTCAGTTAATAAATTTAAAAATAATAACTAATCCAAAAATAAAAACCCTAGAAATTAAAACTTAAAATGAGACATGCAACTCTCTTCATCTTCAATCTCACACAAAAAAATGAAAATTTCTATAGTGATTTTCCATCTTCTAAATAATCCCAAGAAATTCTCTCTTTTTGCTTCAATTTGTTAGCTTATCAACTTTGGGTTCCTTCAGTTTTCAACTATGCATCAAACTATCAATCTGTTAAGTTGATGTTTAAGCATGTGAACACCAGCATCTTTATGCAAAAGTCTCTCTTTTTCTCTCCCCCTGGTTTTGGATCGGTGTTTTTGAGAGATGAATTCAAGTATTGGAAAAGCTTATATGCCAACAGCCAGTTCTAGTGCTGGCTGGAAAGCGGGAGATGCAGCTGCTGATCAGTTCCCTGTTGGTTTGCGTGTTCTTGTTGTTGATGATGATCCGACTTGTCTCATGATATTGGAAAAGATGCTAAGAACTTGTCTTTACGAAGGTATTTTTCTCTTGTTCATTTCAGTCTTTAAATCTTTCGTTTTGGTTACTAATTTCTTATTTTTTTTCCATGCCATGATTTTGTGTTTTTGATTTCGAGTTGTGAATTGGGTTTTCCCTGTTCTTGCTTTTGTTGAATTTTATTTGTGGCCCGTATTGAAAAAAAAAGAGATGGGTCTCTGTTTCCTAGATTTGGCAATAGTTCCAACATTTCTTGTTTCAGTTTAGTTTATGTTCGACGAATTGCTTCAATGGACTGGTTTGTCTGGGTTTGTGCATATGTAAAATGGGGGATGTTTTCATTTGATTTGTGATGGTATTATTTTGCAGTTACCAAATGCAATAGAGCAGAGACTGCGTTATTGGTGCTAAGAGAGAACAAAAACGGGTTCGATATCGTTATCAGCGACGTCCACATGCCGGATATGGACGGATTCAAGCTTCTTGAGCATATTGGTTTAGAGATGGATCTCCCTGTTATCAGTAAGCACACACTATCATAGTTCATAAATGTTTAATGTCGAATGTAATCGCGTTTCGAGTACTTTTTCGTCCTCATATTCGACTTGGATTTTCTGCAGTGATGTCTGCAGATGATGGAAAACATGTTGTTATGAAGGGTGTTACACACGGTGCTTGTGATTATCTAATCAAACCGGTTCGTATTGAGGCGCTGAAGAACATATGGCAGCATGTGGTTCGGAAGAGGAAGAATGAGTGGAAGGACTTTGATAAATCGGGAAGCGTAGAAGAAGGAGATCGACAGCTAAAACAGTCCGATGATGCAGATTACTCTTCTTCGGCTAATGAAGGGAGTTGGAACAGTTCGAAACGGAGGAAGGATGCTGAAGATGAAACGGATGAGAGGGATGATACATCGACACTAAAGAAGCCGAGGATTGTTTGGTCTGTTGAGCTCCATCAACAGTTCGTGGCAGCAGTTAATCAACTAGGCATTGACAGTACAAGTATTTACCCCGTCCCTGTCTCTTTCGATTTTGCTGATGTTTTGTTTCCCCAGGATGTTTTATCTTTTTCTGGTTGATCTTTTAATACAGATGCTGTCCCAAAGAAAATTTTGGAGTTGATGAACGTCCCCGGACTTACTAGAGAAAATGTTGCCAGCCACCTTCAGGTATGTTCCGGTTCGAACTTTTACTTTCCTGCATTTGCATTTAATAAACTTTGATGACAATTACTTTGTTATCATGTGATCAGAAATATCGCTTGTATCTTAGACGGTTGAGTCGAGTATCACAACACTCGAGTAATCTGAATAATTCTTTTACGAGTCCCCAAGAAGCAACCTTCGGTCCACTGTCTTCGCTCAATGGGCTCGATATTCAAACCCTTCATGCCACTGGTCAGCTTCCTGGACAAAGTCTTGCCACACTCCAAGTAGCAGGGCTTGGTCGGCCGACTGGTAAATCGGGCATGCCTATGCCTTTTGTTGATCAAAGAAACATTTTTAGCTTTCAAAACCCAAAGTTAAGAATCGGGGAAGGGCAGCAACAACATGTGAACAATAACAAGCAAATGAATTTACTTCATGGAATTCCAACAACTATGGAGCCGAAGCAGCTTGCCAGCTTGCACCACAGCACGCAATCGATGGGAAATATGAATATGCAAGTCACTTCCCATGGATCGCAAAGTAGCCAAAACAATCCGTTATTGATGCAAATAGTTCAGCCACAGGCTAGAGGGCAGATGATCAACGATTCCAGTCTCTGTCATGCTCCGAGACTTCTCTCACCGATGGGGCAGGCTATATTAGCCAATGGAATTGCTGCTAATGTCTCTACACAAAACGGGATTCAAGAAAATATCCGAGCCCCTAGTTATAATCCAGTTCTGCAGACCTCTTCGGTGTTGAATTTCCCCTTGAATCACACTTCGGAACTACCTGGGAACAGTTTCCCTCTTGGAAGTACGCCGGGGATATCTAGTCTCACACCCAAAGTGGCTTTTCAGGAAGACGTTAACTCGGATATCAAAGGATCAGTGGGATTCATGCCGAGTTACGATATATTTAATGATTTGAATCAACATAAACCCCCAAATTGGGAGCTACAGAACATAGGCATGGCATTCGATGCCTCGCAGCATTCAAACAATCTTCAAGGCTACCACAATCACTCGCAATCAGTTTTATTACAAGGGTTTCCGTCCAGTCAAGTCAACGGACAGAATAGGAGTGCAACCGTCATAAGCAATGCAATGTTCTCAGCTGGAGATGGTACGGGGCACGTGAATGCACAAAATGGTAATCAACATCTCAACTCCCTTCTTGTTGATGGTACCATAAGGGTCAAGTTCGAGGCAGTCGCCGATGCTACCCCTACCAATCTATACCCCGGTCATTTCGGACAAGAGGATCTCATTAGTGCTCTTCTGAAACAGGTTGGTGTTTTTACACAAGGAAAAAACTTAATTATGTCAAAAACTAATACCAAACGTAGCATAATATGTTTCCATTTTTCCGGCAGCAAGACGTCATTTCACCAGCTGAACACGAGTTCAATTTTGACGGGTATTCCCTCCATAATATTCCGGAGTAGGGCAACTTCCATTCTCCAGTTCTCTTCACAAATCCTTGTGAATATCATCATGTTCGCCGGTTCCTCTTGAAGGTGACATGATCCGGAAATGGATAATTCCGGATTGGTCGTTACCATTGGACAATATTTAAGTTGCTTGTAAGATAGTTCCGCACGATACGCAAAGGCAATTGTGCGGAATTTTGATTTTGGTAGGGGAAAAACTAGTTTTAGGGTGCTTCTCAAAGCGTTGTTGCTAGTCATGAGCAGCAGATCATAGCCATAGGAGACTTTATTTTTCAATTATGATAACAGATGAAGTTTGATCTTCTATTTTGGTTTTCTTTTATTGTTCTTTTGTTTTTCTCAAGCAATTGACTGTCACGTGTGTGTGTGTGTATATATACCATTTGATTCCTCTAAATAATAAATTGAATATTTATTAAGTTTAGATATATTATAGTATATTAGTGCTGAGAAAAAAAAATCTAGAAAATTAATTTTAGGGTTTACAAATTAAAAAACCATTATTGTCATCGCTAATCAAATTTTATTTTTATTTAATTTATAATTAGTTTTTTAATAAATAAAAACAAATTTTGTACATACTAGAATAGTAAAAAACGACTTCAAGATATTTATATCCAAACCGAACTGGTTGAATTCAATCTGGTTCGATTATTTTTGTTATTTAATTCGATTTGAAGTGAAGTTTCGAAAAATCAAAATATTTATATGGGCCGGTTATTTTGCAAGATCCACTTTGCTGGGTTTAATTCGGGTTATTCAAATAAATTGCCCAATTCTAAGTCCACCTAATATTGCATGCCCAATTCAAATATTTCGATAATTGATATAGATTGTTTCACTTTAACTAAAGTCATATGTTCGAGGCATTGAGAATGTAACAATGTTAATTTAAATGCCTGATAGTCATACATGACTTGACAAAATTAATATATATTTAAATTATTAAACTGATATACGAGAGACACATGTGATTCACATAAAAATAAACTAAATAAAATACGGCATAAATCTATTGAAACATACAATATTAAGATTATTTGTACACTAACATTATTTATAATATTATATTACTAACTCAAGATAATACTAACTCATTGGTTTAGGAATTAATGTCCTTAAACATATTAGTTCACTGAGAGGTATAGTTAAGTATTTTATATTATATCTGTGTCCAACTGAAGTTGAATTATTGATTTGATCCGACATAATTCAAATTAGATTTCATTTAATATGACCTGAAACTCATTCAAGTACCTTATTTTACATCTTTGTTTATGAATGATTAGTTACATTTAAGCATCATTAGTTTAGGAACGTAAACATAGATTTAGGCTGATTTGACTTCCATTTGACCCATAGAAAGAAGAAAAAAAAAGGGACCGACAATCTTTCATGTGGTATCTTTAGACAATTGAATCATTGTGGTCACTAGCCACCCTAGTGGACCCCCACAGCCAATATATATGCAGAAAAGGCTATCCCCTTCCTTCGTATATTTCTTGAAACACCCACCGAACCAGCCTGGAAAGTTCGCCCATTTGACCTCACCCTTTGCTAAAACAAACTTTACCTTCTAGCTCAATGACTTCATGTATCTTGTATATGTATATGCATATGCTCAAATTTGAATATTTTAAAATAAATATTACTTTTGATTAAACTAAATATTTAAAGATGATAATTCTTAGTATGTATATAAAATAAAAAAGGCATAATACTAAAAAATGTCTTTAATATTTAACTGAATTATTATTTTGGTCTTTATATTTTTTAAGTAATTTAATTCTTAACATTTTATTTTGGGGCAAAATAGCCCATCTGTAAAAGAAAATTATTAATCAACTGACAATAAACAACTTAAAATGACTTGGCAGAATGACATATCAGAAAAAAAAAATTTATAGTTTATACAATTTTTAAAAATTATTTTTGATTGATATGTCATTTTATAAAGTATATTTGTCTATATAAGACTGCTATCGCTACGTGCACAACTATATATGTTTGCTACGTTATTTCAATCCATTTGTCATTACTTGACTAATAGTTTTCATTCGTAGATAAACTATTATTACCCAAAATAAACGTTAAAAGCTAAATTATTTTATAAAGACTAAAATTAATTTTCAGTCAAATATTATGGGCATTTTTAATATTATGCCAATAAAAAAGACGATCATATGTCGATGCTTAAAAAAAATACAAAAAAACTTTTAAAATCCGACCATTAGATATTAAATGTGTAACACGTTAAGATAAAAAAAATGTTTCGGAACATAAGGATACATTAATTAGCATGGTCGTAAAATTTAAATGGAAATTTGAAAAAGGTTGATGGATCGGTGGTTTTGTGTCCTGTATGAGTATCCTAATAAGTCTCATTTGTTCACATGGACAACATTTATGCCCTCCCCTGCCTAATTTTTGTTTGTTTATTCATATTTGGTGACAGCCGTCCATTCAAGCTGCATTTAATCACATTATTACATATTTTTAAAATTTAAAATGGACCATACAAAATGAAAAAATAAATTATATTTATCTTAAAAGATTTCGATTCAATCGCAATATTTGAAATATATATATTACCAAAGGGCTAAGAATATATATGAACAGATACTACCTTATAATCACCTTTAGATTATTAAAAAAACCCGATACAACAATGTTACATGTAACATGACTGCTAATGTTTAGTGTACAATGAGAACTCAACGTTACAAAGTATAATCAAATTAATAATTAAAATGGATTAAAAATAGGTTATACTAAACTAAATTTTATTTAAAGTCTATTATACATATTTTTATTGAAATATAATTTAAATATATATGCTGATTATTAGTTTGATTATATTATATAATGATTTCTTTTGATTATAGTTGTTTTAAATTGTATTGGTCAAACATATGGTTTAAAAAATAAAGTTATAATTACAAGGCTTTGGTGACATGATAATGATTTCTCTTATCTTAATTAGTTATTAAGGTTTTAATTCTCGTCCTAATCAGTTGATATTTTATATGTTCATTAACCTTTGTCATTTGATAAATCACATACAATGTACAAACAAATTATTTAAATTTGAGTCATTTAAGGATAATAACATTTTATCCTCTAATGAAATCATTTGAGGGATAAAAAAGAGTAAACAACATTATTGGTCATTAAACTATTTCTGTTTTTATGTTTAGGCTACCAAACTATTATTTATGATAAAATTGTCATTAACATTACTTTTTTTTATTTTAATCACCCGTTATTAAAATAAAAAATATAACGGTAGTAACGATTTACAAAAATAATAGTTTGGTGATTAAAATAAAAAAAAACTAAAATAATTTAATGATCAATAACGTTGTTTACCCTAAAATAATGCAAAGTTGTAAACATTCATGAACTGTACTCAATGAGGCCAAAAGGCAAAAGCACCACGTTTAGCTTGCGTCTTCTTCGCGACTTGATCTACGCTCCTCTAACCACGTCATCATTTCATCATCCAATCTTTACCCTCCACGAGTCAAGCTCATCACTTATTACTGTACGAATTTATAAAGTGACACCCCCTATCCCAACACTCCTTTTTTAACACTCCTCACTTCCCTTCTCTATCAGTCTCTTTTTTTTTCTTTCATCTTTCAGTTCATTGGGGCTGTACATTGAAAGGTAAAAAGAACAGTTATTAGTTGTTAAATCTTTCCATAGATGGAAAGTTTTCAGACAATTATCGTTATTACAGCAAATCTGATGCTGCTGCTGAGTTCATCAGCAGCAACAGACAGCACCGCCGCTTCAAATGCGACTTCCTCAAAGTACCAGATCGAGTGCACCATGTGTTCCTCTTGCGAAAATCCATGTCAGCAAGTCCCATCGAAGCCACCACCATCTCCGCCGCCGCCTTCACCGCCACCACCGCGACCCGCGGTTCCCAACACCAACTACTGCCCACCTCCTCCATCTCCGCCCTCCTCTGGTAGTGGCGGCGGAAACAACTACTACTCTCCGCCGCCGCCATCTCAATCCAGTGGCGGAAACTACTACTACGCTCCACCGCCACCCGGTGGCGGCGTCATCGGAGGCTTGTATTACCCTCCGCCGACGTACAGAAACTACCCGAGGCCGCCACCGCCGAACCCTATTGTCCCTTACTTCCCTTTCTACTACCACACCCCGCCGCCGCAGTCGGGGTCTCGAAATCTGTCGTCCTGCTGGATTTCCACTTTGGTTTATATTTTGGGTCTTTTTCTTTGTTTCTTTTAGATGTTAAAAAACTAAAAGGAAAATAATGTGGCAGATTGACAGATCTGGGGAAAATTTTCTACAGGTGAAAGAAAATGGAAGAAAATATGAGCAAAGAAAGGCTTCACGTGGATGAAAATATGAAGTAATAATCTTTCCTTCTTTTTTTCCCATTTTTCATGCTGTAGAATAATTATTAATTTGTTCTATGATTAGTTTCCATTAATGTTAATCGCAAACTAATAAGGAAATTAAGTTATTTTTGACACTTTTGTCTCCAATTTAGTGGTTTAATCTCAGTGATGATTTAATTATGCTTAGTCTTTGTATTATTCGTACTTTAAAATATAGTAACTCTGTTTTTTATAAAATGTCTGTCCTTAAATTAGATGATGAACATTGTTTTTTTGAAATTAGATGAGGAACATTTAAATGTATGTAATTTCGCATTATTAATAATATCAATTAAATTTAATTGATTTAATTATTTTATTTTTAATTTTAGTAATTTAATTTTATTGATTAAGTTTTAATTTTTAAAAACAAACGAATTTAAATTTAATTTTTTTGACTCAATTGAAATTTTAAAATTAAGAGCGAATAATTAAATTTTAAAAATTAAAAGTATAGGAATTAATTAAGGGCGATCATTCGATCGAATCAAGTTGAGTTAAGAAATATCGAGATAGTCGAGTTAACGAATTATATTTTATAATTTAAATTTTATTTGAAATTTTTTTAAGTTGAGTCTAATTTTTCACACTTTTATTTGTCCTTTATTTTCTTAGCCACTTTTAAGTTAAAATTGTTTCTATTTGATTGATTGTGTTTAACTCAATTAATTGATATAATATATAATAAAATATAAAATTAAATATTATTGAATAATTAATATACTTTAATTTATAATATAAATATTTTTATCAAACTATATATTAAAATAATTGTTATTGTTTCAAGTAAAAAATGATAATTGTTATTATCCGAGGATAAATTTAAAGTTTGTGGAGAGTAAAATGAATCATGTTCACTTGAATACAACCATAACTAGCCCAAATTGAAGGCTCAAGAAATGCCACGTTTTCCTTGTGAGATTGAAGTAAAATACTTAAAAAGCTTATGTCACGTATCTAAAGTACACCAAGAACAGTATATTTGAGTCAAAATAAATATTTAAAATATATTTTTTGGTCAAAATAAGTATTAATAATTTTTATCTAGATTTTTAAAGGTTGACATGTGACATTGATTAAAAGCACAATAGATATTTACTTTTTTTAAAAAAATATTTTAGGCTTCTATTTTGACCAACAAATATATTTCAAATACTTATTTTGACCAAAAATATACTTTAAGGACCTAAATGAAGAAGTTAGTATACTTTAAGTACTTATTTGTTATATAAGCCTAAAATGCAATATAAGTTTCTCTTGGATGATACTAAATTTTACGAGATCCATTAATTAGTCTAATAATAAAAAATCTCATATTGTTTTATTTTGTGTATGTTTGAATCTTGACAATTGCTTTTGAAATGTATTTTTTAGTAGATTTCTCTACGTACGATAATTATAAAGTTTTCAATTAAATTTGAAATTAAATAAGATCAATCCTTTTAATCAGAAGTAATTTTTATTGTATTTTTTTATTTACAAGATTTGAATTCAATATCTAACTTATAGAGTCCTTATGTCATGGGTTTTACATTCACTAGAAGTATCATCTTCCTTTTGTTTAGTGTCTCTCATTCTCCTTCTCTAAATATGATTAAGATTAAAATTATAATTTGTCAAAAATAAATTTTTATTTTATTTTTCACTCTATTTACAAGACTTGAATTCAATATCTAACTTATACAGTTTATATGATATAAACTCTATAAGTGCTGTAAAAAAAACTCTATACGAACCAAATAAGATTGGAGGCGGACCCATATTTACCGTATTCGTATCGTATATGTGTATTTTATATTTTAATAATTATGAATTTATTTCGCGTGTATGTATAGGGAATTACTATCTGGTATGGAGGGAACAAGGTGGGAACAATGAGCCAAAACGTTGATAATCTTTGGTATGTTGTGGGAATGAAAGGTGAGATTTAGAATACCGAAGACAAATAATTAGCTGGATGGCACGTCCATGGGATCAACCATGGGGTCCAATCCAAACCTTTTGCCTAAAGGGTATCCTATGGAGTTTGTCAATGCCCATAGAATTTGGTTGCCTTTGCTTCTCTGAATTAATTAAAACTTTTACATCTAATTACGGTCTCAGTCCTTCTACTCTCCACACATTTCCACTTCAGTCTCTACTTTTTTAAATAGTCTAAATGTAATTGCAAGATAATAGACATAGTGATTTGAATTCGTGTCTCTTAGGATGAACATTATCCGCTTTTTCACTGAGAGACTTGTTAGGTTCCGGTCTCTACTTTTTAATGTTCAAAATTTAGTTTTTCTACTCTTTCGAAGTTTTTGAAAGGATTTCCAATACATTGGATTATTTTTATGTGGTCAAATTTAAAGCTAAAAGTGATGCAAGTTCAAAAAATTAAAATCTGTATCAACTTTTACTCTATTTATCTGAAATAGTATCGAAGAACCTTACAATCCCGTATTCAACATTATTTTTTTGCTTATTTTTCATTCCACGAGTATAATGTCATTTTTATTTTAAAAATGTCTTATAATCGAGTCTAACGGAATTTCTTTAACGGTGTTATCAATTGGACTTAAATAGATCGAAGACTCAATGCCTAAGAACTTCTACAATTTTGCCCACTTTTCCCCCTTTGGAAATGCAGTGGAACTCTCACAATATGCAGTAATAAAAGTTGATAATAATTGCCTTGATTTATTGCTATGCCCTACAGTGTCCTAAACTTATCTAGTTCTTGATGCCCTCCAAATTTGCTTGGAGATAAATAGAATGCTTCAGATCTCCAATGTGTAAACTATGTGAACCCATCGGAATCCTTCGAATCCCGGACTCATCGACGACACTAAGGTGTTTGCAGGCATCGATGTCGATCTGGATTCGTTGTTTTGATCCGGCGGCGACGTGAACTCTACGAAAAACTATCAGTTGCTTGTCAGGAGACCATTTTATGGTGGCGGGTGGTTCGGAGAAAACGAGCAAGGTGTGAGTTCCGTCCATATTGCCGGTGTTGTCGACATCGATGTGGAGAGGTAATGAGAGTGAGTCACATTTGGCATGTTTCACCCTGATGGCATTGCTTGATAACGTTGAGTAGTTTTTGGTGGTAAATGAATTGGCGTTAATAAGCACTGGGAGCTCAGTTGGTGCAATGGCTAAAGATTGTTTAAATTGTGTATAGCTCAGGCCGTGACCGAACGGAAACACGACCGGACCTTTGTAGAATCGGTAAGTTCTTCCGGGATAGCCTCCGGATGGCCTCATTCCCATGTTTGTCATCGGCACTTTAGCTATGTAAGATTGCGGATACCATGTCATTGGCAGCTTTCCCCCTGTGAAATACAGCGAATTGGATTGAAAAAAGTTAAAAAAAATCGACATCGAACAAGTTAACCAAATTAAAGAAATCTTGAGCAAGTTACCTGGATTTGTTGTTCCAAATAAAACATCTGCAATTGCTGTTCCTCCGGCTTGACCCGGATAACCAGCCCATAAAATGGCGCTTATTCGACGATCGTTCTTGGCGAACGTGACATCAATAGGGCCACCTGACATCAAAACCAAAACAGTAGGGCCCTTGGAGGCTCGAGCCACCCTGGAAACCAGCTCTTGCTGGTGTCCAGGCAAGAGCAACCCTGTCCTGTCCCTAAATTCTGCTTCCATTGATTGGTCGAGTCCCATTACGAGCACCGTCGCATCGGCCCGGCGAGCGGCGGCCTCCGCGACACTGAACAGATTGTTTGCTTTACAAGCAACGTTTGAACAGCCTGCCTGATGAATAGTCCTTGCATATCTTGAAATGCCTTGCAACGGACTCGTGTAACCACATGCCACACCTGCATCAAAGAAACAAAATAATGGTCATCCGTACTGACATATATCTATATTCGACACTTATTCTCGAATCCGAGTAACATAGACTAAGAGGAAGAACAGTTTACCTGCATAGTTTCCTATCATTGTTTCAGTGACATCAGAGTTGGGACCAATAACCGCAACAGTGCGATGACGCAGAGTGGACAACGGCAAAGGCCCAGAGTTCTTTAGCAAAACTATGCCTTGTCTAGCAGCCTCGAGAGCAAGTTGTTTATGAGCCGGCGTGCATACATGTTTCGGACCCAAATGTCCATACGGTTGAGCCGATGGCTCACCGTCAAACATGCCAAGCCTCATTTGGACTGCAAAGGTGTTGGCTAGAGCCATGTCGACATCAGCCTCAGCTAACAAGCCCCTCTTTATTGCCCGGTCGGTATAGACCGCCAAAAACGGCCCGCAATCCAAATCCAAACCTGCAAATCGAATAGCCAAGACCATTAAAAAACGGAATAACAGCCCTTATAGGGTCGGGTTAGTTCGAACCCCAATATTTTCGAGTTGGGACTGACCTGCTTTGATGGTAGCTGCAGCAGACTCTTCAGGGGTGGCAGTGAAATGTTGAGTATCATACATTACACCAACTGAATCACAATCTGAGACAATGTACCTAACAGAACCAACACAAAGACAATGAAACAAAACATCAGAGAAACAACCTTAAATGTCAAAAACAGAGATTTTTCGAGTTAAGTTGATCGAAACGAACCCGTTAAGGTGCCATTGGCCTCTAATCGTGCCCTTGAGAAGGTCCGGGTCGGCACAGGTGGGCTTGCCATTGACTTGATTGTAAGAACACATAACACTTGCAACCTTCCCTTCCACCACACAAGCTTTGAATGGCACACCATATGTATCCGCCAAGTCTTGCTTGCTAACCTGCATAAAGAGTTGCAAATGTCGAGATTCAATCTCGGTCCAAACTCAAATCCACAAACCAAAACAAACATAAGGAAACGATCTCTATTACCCTGGCATTGAAATGGTATCGGTCCACACCCTTCCAATTATCGAGATCATAAGCAGTGTAGTGTTTGCAGCAGGCGGCAACTTTTAGCCGGTTCCCAGCGGCACTTTGGAGGCCCCGGACGTACCTGGCCGCATATTTAGCAGCGAGAACCGGGTCTTCGCCGGGAGTTTCTTGGCCTCGACCCCACCGCGGATCACGGAATATGTTGACGTTGGGGCTCCAATATGTCAAACCAGCCATTCCTCCGTTATACATTGCTCTTGCTTCATCCGAAACCACCTGCAATCATCCAGCACATGCAGTCTATTCAAGGATCGAATTACTTGTCCGGACGAATTCATATGTGTCGAATTATAAAATGTATGAAATAATTTAATTATATTCTCGATTGAGTACTAACTTAATTGATTCCAAACTCATAAATCCGAATAAATTTATGCACATGATATATAAAATGACGACCACAACGTGTGAACTAACTAAATTAAATCCGAGTTTTTAAAATATATTTTTAGTTAAATTTTATACATTTATGTTTGAAATTAGGGAAGCTAAAATGTATATGCAAATTAATTCGTTTTCAGGTTGGTCTCCAAGAAGATCACACCAACTCGTTAAAGTCATTTTCAATCACCCACCGTTAGATTAGTTTCTACTTTCTACAATACTAGTTGCTAGCTAAGCTATTTTTGACGCTCAACTAAATAAAGGCATTTGCAATTAATAGTAATAATTTATACGAATAATCAGTCGATCTAACGAGATGAATTGTTAAACTTTAAAGAAGTAAGGTTAAAAATTCAAATCGTAACATTGTGAATGGAAAAAATTGAGTTATAAAGTTCTGTCATAATAAGTATTTATGGTATTTGATCTGAATTAGTCGACCAATAAACCGAATGTTTATATTTATTATTTTCTGCCCATTATTTTACTATTTTGTTGATGTTATAGTTGTTGGTTTGAAAACTTTTTCATTAGATTGTAATTTATAGACAAAATAGATAAGAATAAACGGTAGCAAATTAAGAAAAAGAAAGCTTGCCAAATCAATAATAATTATTAAATATCAATATTTATTTATTTATTTCTAAAGATTTTTTTTTCAATCACCACAAGCCAAATTATGTATTAATTTATTAACTATTTTGTTTGATTTTGGTTTAACTGATATATGTATATATATATTGATTAATGTATCAAATACAAACTCATAATAAATTATATTTTACATTAAAAAATATCTAAAAAGCATAACCTTTTTTTCGTATTAAACTATGTATAAGATAAAGTTAGTTTTGTATTGTCTTTATTCTATTTTATCCAAAATTATGGCATATGAGTTAAAGAATTGAACTAACAAAGTGGCAAGGCCTACCATTTGAAAGCATAGGGTGGGTGACCCTTGCTTTGGAAGTATATCATTTTTTCATCTAATAAAAAATAAACCACTCCCCAGCATGGGCCGAAAAGTAAAGAGCCTATGCCTACATATACGTGAACGAAATTCGTTTTAATTCAGTTAGTTCATATTGTTATTACGAAAAAAAATATTTAAGGATTTGAGTAAGCTTAATGTTCTTACCCGTCCGATTTGTTCCCATAGCGATTCGTTGAACGAAGCAGCAGTTGTGATGACTTGAGGGAAACTTGTCGCACCTGGAAACGAACCGCCGAACTTGGTCCCCGGACCAACGTTGGACACCCCATGAAGCGCCTCGGACCACCACTCGTACCCTTGAATCCCGAGTCTCGGCACGGCTATTGCATTGTTAACCAACAACCTGGTCTTCTCCTGTAATGTCAACCTACCCAACAAGTCCCTAACCCTCACTTGAATTGATAAGTCTGTCCGACAGAACCGTAAACTCCTCGTCAACCTGTTTCTCGGGTGGCATGCAAACGGCTGTCGACGGGACTCGGTCAAAGAAATGAAGAGGATAGTAATGAGAAGAAGTTGGAGAAGCGTAAGGGAGAGTATTCTTTTAGACATGTTTGAAACTAACTTGAAAGCTTGTTTTGGTGTGTGATTGAGTGATGGCTTAAAGCTGTTGTATATATATAGTGGGAAAACGAATTTGGGGTTTTTGATTGGGCTTCCACGTCGATGAAAGCAAAAGCTAAAATACCATGAAAGCTTTCCCTATAGAAATGAAAATCATGCTTTTAATTTTTTTTATAAGCATCAATATTCGACTCATTAATTGATTAATCTAAAACAAGTACTATAAAAATTAAATACGAAATGATTCTCTTAACCTAATTTATTCTATTCACAATGTTATTATTCAAACTTTTAAAATAAAAAAAATCGCTACAAACGGATTTAGGATGTTGTCATATGTCCTTAGGAAAAATAATATTTTATTTAAATCCAACAGTGGTCTATCAATTTTATGGTGATATGTTCCACTCAGATGATCTGAATTCGACCAACTTAATCAGCAAATGTATCATGTACATAAATTTATTCAAATTTAAATTCAAACACAAATATCATCTCCTACTCAATAGAATTATAAAAAAATGTTTTATTAGTGACCGGTTTATTCTTACCATACCTAAAAGTAAGACTATTTAACAGAGCTATAGCGGCTTTAAAAGGAAAAAAGCAATTAAAAGGTTTCCTCCTACTTTTAGTCTCCTAATATGATAAAATTTATGATATAATCCCTCAATTTTAATTTGACATAATTTGATCTTATTATTTTTATATTATTATTAGTAGGTCCATATTAGGACATTATTAATCATTGTCGATAAAATTGACGATGAGAGATTCTTTTAAAAAATAACCATAAACATTTGATTGACATGATAAAGTCATCACTTAAACAACTACGACTAGCGTTGCTATCAAATTAGACCTACTAGTAACAATATAATGGTGGAAGGATCAAAGTATACTAAACTAAAATATAAGGACCAAAACTATAATTAGACCAAATTAAAACCACTACAATGTTGAAGGAGAAGTTAAAAACTATAGTGTGGTCACGGACCAAAGAATCTTTCCTCTGATCTCAGTCACGTTAGCCTTTAAATGGAAGAAATGTATGGGTTTTACTTTCTTGTTTATTGAGGTCATAAAAACAAATTAGTACTACATATATTGGTTATAAATATATTATAATAACCCATTATCGGTTCGTCTAACGAAATTTTAATCTTAGTACTGTAAATAGAGTAGATTAAGTTAGGTGAATCGTTACTATAATATATTTATACAATATTCGATATAGATTAATTGGTCATTAAATTAAATATCAGTAATCATACCAATATATATTATAATATCCATAATTTTCTCATTTTCAATGTTTGCTTTTCTTGTTATACACATTAAAATATAGTTATTATTTGATACTCTGTTGGTGTAATTTTTTTACACAAAGATACATATTTTAACTTTAAAATCTAAATTTACTGCCCAGTATATGATAATAATCCTTTAAAAATAACGTAATTTTAGGAATATTTTTTTGAATATGCTGATGTGATTACAAGGTAATATCTGTTTAATTTTCTTATCCCTTTAATAACGCACACACACCGTACGCACATGGTGCTTGAACCCGGGTCACTTAAATAGAATACATCATCCTTTACCACGGGAATCACTCCACGATTTCAATTTTAGGAATAATTAGAGTGTGTTTAACGGTGCTATATATTAAGATTTAAAGATTGAAGGGCCTAGATAATTTAGACATGTATAAAAAAAGGAAAATGATACTAAATTCATTAAATTTTGAAATTTTTGAGAATTTATGTTCGAGTCCTCCCACTTGTAAATTATGTGTGAATATTTATTTATTTATTTATTGTCAATGTTCTACCACATGTAAATCATATCCAAATCTATATTACTCTAAATTTGAATATATTTCGATTATCAATTTATATATGTTTTTATTAGTTTGCCTTTTTTATTTTTGGCACAAAATAAAATAAAAAAAGATGCCCTATGACAGAGGTAGTGCGTTTGACAGACTATAAACATTTTTTAAATGAATTTTTAATTACATTTTCAACCCTTTCTAGTATTTTTAGTAATATCACATATATATTAACTGTTTTTATTTGAAAAACCAAAGTAATAAGTCATAGATATACATATACATAGTAAAAATATCAATTTTTAATACTATTTTTATCACAAACCACATGGTTTCTTTTTCTTTATAATTTATGCAAAATTATATATGAAAATGACATGCGTGTTGGTTATTAAATATTTGAAACTACTAATATCATTTCGTGTATTAAAATTCTCTGACTTTTACAGAAGGATCTAAAGAAAAAAAAGCCATACAATTATATTTGGATTGGTCTATTGTATTTAGGCTCAGTGGGGGTTTTGATTTTTATAGTAATTAATTAACTATTTTTTTAGGATATAATACATAAATGAGCATTAAAATATATCTTTTGACTACCGAAATTTTAAAAAAAATTAAAATTTTTATTAAGCTTTATCATTATTTTATAACGTGTTGTTGTCATTTAAAAAAACAAAATTTTAATGATTAAAAATATTTTATTTAATTTAATGGCTATTTATATATTCATTTTTTATAAATTAATTAAGGGTCCGTTTGGTTCTAGAGAATGAAGATTGTTTTCGTTTTTATTTTTCAAGAAAATAGAAAACAGTGAAGAAAATGTGTTTGGTTGAAAAATTAAAAAATAATTTTTAGAAAATAAAAACAAAAATGAGTGAAATTTTGAAAACATAAAAAATATATTTTCATTATTTTTATTGAAAATGTTTTAGGAAAATTAAAAATATGAAAATAAGGATTTTTTTTTAATTTTAACACAGGTTCGAATCATTCTAATGTCATTTTCTAAAACTTAGTTTATTTTCTCACATTTTATTTATTTATTATTATACTAATATTTTTCTAACTATACTATATTTTAATTATTTAATAATTATGTTTATTTCTATTTTGAAAAGCTAAATACAAAACACATTTTTACTATTTTTAAAAACAAAATTTCATCCCTATTAACTAAACATGTTTTCTATGTTTTAGAAAACTGAAAATAAAAATTATTTTTTAAAAATAAAATAAAAAAACAAAAATAAAAAATGTTTCTAAAACCAAACGGATCCTAAATTTCTCAAGACACGTGATTTTACTTTGGTATAATGAAACCATAAAAGACTGCAAATTACAGTTTCCATTCATACCAAATAAAAACATTGGAATTTTGTCTCATCGTTTCGTAGAATTATTTTCAAAAATGAAGAAGTCGAAGAAATTTTGATATTTTAAGTTTGAGTTTCATTACGTGTAAATATTATGTGAGTTTAGATTTATTTTAGTTTAAAGTCTTGTTATTTATGGATCTTTATATTGATATAGTTTAGTTACTAATACGATTAGTGTATTTAGAGACGGAATTAGGAACAAATATCTATTAAGAGTTTAAATTTAAAAATTAAGAGGGGCATAAACTTTGTTTTTGCTACTATTTAAATCAAAAGGTACCTCAAATGTAATTATACCAAAAGATACATGGCTTAGTGTATTGTGATAATTTATTATAATTGTAGTTATTAATATGTATTGTAATTGTACTTGTAACTTCAAATAATAATATTAACATGTTAATTAAATTTTGATTTAATAATTTTTATATAAATAGTCGGTATTCGATCTATTTTTGATCAAGTATTGTATAGACCTATTATGGATGACTCTCGCAACCTAGTTTGCTACATACAAAATGTCGAAATTTAAACTTCTGATCTTACTTAAGAGATTAATATCTACTAGATCAATTGATAGTTGGTTCTATATCAATTATTCATGTTTCGTAATTTTCTTTGTCTTGATGTTATTTTTTAAAACTTACCATATGATATATTTTTGGATATGGTTGGTGACGTATAAAATATTATATGCTCATAATCATATATAATATTTATGTAAGAAATGTTTAGGACCCATAAGATTGAAGAATATGTGCTCTATAATTAAAATTAAATTTAATAATAATAATAATAATATGAAGAAGAAGCTTCATTCCAAAATGATATTTTATTTATGAAATTATCAATTGGTCATGAAAAGACACAATACCAATTACAGAACCTATACCTACCTCACATGCTGTATCATGATTAATTATTGCAAAAACAAATTAATTAATTCACATATTAATTATATCAAAATTCTTTTTATTTCTTTTTATTTACAACAAACAACCAAACAATATATATATATATATATATATAATAAGGGGAATCAATTATATTGTGTCTATTTATATATCACAATTATGAATTAGAGGAGTTGTCAGAACTCGAACTCTAATCTAGATATCACTAATAAATAATAACCCTTGACACTTCAAAAGTTGTTTTGTTGGCCAAATAATTTATATTTTAATTAACTGTTCAAGAGTAAAGTTATGTATTTTCAAATCGAATCAATACGATAAGGTTTGAATGAGATGTGCCAACGTAATTCATTTCATTGACAATGTATAGATAGAAATAAGTTATAAATTTTATGTTGGGGTCAAGGTAAAATTAAAAGTTCTTATGGCTAAAGCAAAAAATTCTATGTCAAAAATCACTTAAATTGAAATATTAATTTTGGGCAGGGATCAAAGCGAAAACTTTCCAATTAATCAAGGGTAAAAAAGGATTAAATTGTATAATCAATGTTTAAAAGGGGTTAAAAGGGTAATTGTACCATTTAGAATTAACTTGAGAGTTTACATTTCTACGACAACAAAGATATACATGCAAGCAAAATAAAAGTTGGATTACAATAGACTTATTATATTTGTTTTAAGGGTATTCAAATTTTGGTCATCTATTTCTAGTGTATTCAGACATTCGACAAATAATTTAAAATTATAAACTTTGAGTTTATGCGGATTCAAATTTCAGAAAAATAATATTTAATTCAGATTCATATAATAAAAATTGGATAATTTATATATAAAAGCGAATTCAAATTTTAGACATATTTGTGAATTTGAATAATTTAAAATATACATATATTCAACCACTATCATCCTACACATATGTAATTCCAATTAAAAAATGGTAAACCTTACCATTGGTCACTAAACTATTCTTGTTTTCTTGTTTTGGTCATCAAACAAATATTTTTGGCAAAATAGCCACTAACGTTATATTTTTTTCTATTTTGGTCACTTGCCGTTAAAAAACTCACAAAAAAGGAAAGCAAGAATAATATAGGGACCAAAATAGGAAAGAAACAACAGATTGGTGACCAAAACATGAAGAAAAGTAAAATTAGTGACCAAAATAGGAAGAAAAACGTAAATTTAATGACGATTTTGCATAAAATAATAGTTTAGTGACCAAATAGGAAAGCGGAAATAATTTACTGACAAACGATGATGTTTACCCTTAAAAAAGCATGTGTAGTATTTTTCAAATCTTCAAGGTTTGCTGCTCGAATTTAAGACCATATCCTTTTAGTTTTACATATGAATAGCAGATATGGAAATTTAAATCCGTATTAGCATCTCTTAAATCGATTTGAATTAAATTTTTGGTTAAAATTGATTTATAAATTTAATTGATTGTATAATTATTTATTTTAAATTAGAAATATGATATTTATGCCTGAGTTTGGAATATTAAAATTTTGGGGTCTTTTCTCTTATTCTCGTACTCTCAGGGGGTGTAGCAGAGGGGCAGGCGAGGGGTTTAGGCATTTAGCCCTGTTTAGTTAAAATGGAAAAACTGCACAATTAGTCCCTGCAGAAAATTGATAATTCATTTTAAGTTTTTTAGCTTTTAATTAAATGAAAAAAAATCATTTTTTGGATAATTGCGTAAGAAAAAACATTTTGTACTTCATAAAAATTAATAATTCAATTTAATTCTTTTTACAATTTTTTTATTTTAACTTTAAATTTTATATTTTATAAATCTCCCCTAACATAAATTCCTAGTTATGTCGTATATACTAGTATTACTATACAAGAATATACTTTTTAACCCTATTTTGTGTCCCTTTATATGCCACATCAATAATTTTGTGTCGTGTATTATCAATAAAACAAAAATAATTAATAAAATGGTGAAAATAATCATTAATACACGTGTTATAAAATAATTGGTGAAACATATAAAAGGGTAGACGAATTTTGTTCGGACTACAATGGAGACTAGTGAGCCATGGTCCAAACAAATATTAAAAAATTTAAAAAAATTATGATAAAGTTATTGTTTAATCCCAAAAAGTATATAATTTATTGTTGTTTTAAATTAAAAAATTAAACAACTCATCAATAAATAATGTTGAGTTACACTGCAAAATACGGTTTATCGCAAAATCTCACCATAAAATCATATATATGTCTTGTTAAACACCCGTGATATTTCACTTTTTGGACTGTTGAACGTATGAAAATGAAGCAATTTCTACACGAAAAATCAACATAAAAAAAACAACAAAGTAGAAAAACTCTAACCAAACATTTACATTTGCACATGTTTTGTAGAATTTCTTGAGCTTTGAAGTTGTAAGAAAACTGATTATAAAAAAATAATAAAAGTTGTAGAATTCATATCCATAGTATTAATCAAATTTGAACTGAAATTGGTCAAACGCAAGGACAAATAGGGTATCCAAACTCAAATCTTTTAGCAAAAGATGCAAATAGGGGATTAATCAAAAGAAATCAACTCGGATTTCTCATTCCATGTACAAATATTCCAAATATTATTGTCATAAGATTCTAAAACACAGCCCATTAGCAAGACTAGACACCTCTACTTTTTTCGGTATAATTATTGGTATTTAATTCAAGCATTTGTAAAAAATTTGTTTACACAAGTATTTAGTTTTAGAGTTTAGGGATTCTATTTAGGGTCTAGGGTTTAGGGGTTTAAATGTAGTAATTTTGAATTTAATGGTTGTTAATATAATTTTGGGTTTAGGGTTACTTTTAAGGTTTATAGGTTAAAATCTAAATCCCTAACCATATTATCCTAAAACCTAAACCTTAACCCTAAACTCTAAATTCTATCCCTAAACACTAAATTCTGACTCTAAACTCTAAACTCATACACTAAAACCCCAAAACCTTAAACCTAAAACCCTAAAATTAAAGCGCTTGTGAAAACAAAAAGTTTTCACCACCTGTGTATGAGATAATAATTCTTAATTTAATAGTTAACTAATTTAGATAAAATACTGCAAAGATTCACAACATCAAAAATCGAGCATTTACTTTAATAAATAGTAAGACAACATATTTTAAACAAGTTTACTCTTGCTATTATTTTTGCCTATTCTTATTTCACGAACTTAGATTTTGTTTGGTAAATAGAAATAAAATTTTGTTTTCAATAATGAAAATGGGAAAACACGCTTAGTTACTTATTTTCTTATAATAGAAACCAAATAAATAAAATAAAAAACCTTACATTTATATGGATTCGGACTAGGGTCGTGCATTAATTATAAACATTAATATAAAAAATAATTTTGATTTTGAGTAATGAAATAAACTCTTAGTTCTGTTTTGATTTTTTTTAATATAACTCCTAAACTATCTATAACCTCTTCAAACTTCTAACTAGAGAAAATTATGCATTTATGCATGTTGATACCCACATCATTTATGTTGTTGTAACAATACCAATCGAACTAAAACTTAGTCAACCGAATCCGTTTGAATTTAAAATTATCAATTATAGTTCTACCTAACCCGATTGATAAACATCTCTAGACTCTAGGGTCATTTGGTTTGCAGCCATAGGAAGCTGTTTCTTGCTAACATGAAACACTGATATCCAAAAGCATTTGGAAAAGTAACACAAATGGATATTGTGGGGTTTGAATAACTAGGTTTTAAAATGGACAGCCAACGCAATTTGCATGGAAAGGATGTTGAAATGATTGGTCCAAAACTGAGTCTCCAACTGCCCTTGGAAATTTTGTACAAACTTTGGATGAGAATGAATGTATGGTGTTTTAGATTTAATTTTACTAAAAGTTCCTAAACTATAACCCCAATTGTAGATATGTCTCCAAACTTTAAAATATTTTGATTGAACTCTCAAAGCATCAGTAATATATCGATCTTGCACCTTTATTGGCCTAGCGAACGTTAGTTTGGGTACTCAAATATGACCTGGTGCCTATTTAAAACATGTGTGTAGCAATTACATAAATAGCTCGGATTTATCGTGTTAAAAAATCGTTAGTGTCTTTTCTTTTTTAAACATGCCAGTTCCAAGGAGCTAAATTTGTTCCACATGTTTTAGATGATCCAAACTTACATTTAATGTCCGAATTTACGATTCGGCTTACAGAATAACTTGATTGATATAATATTTGAGGACTAATTTAGAATTTAAGCGGTAGTTAGGAAACGTTTAGTGAGTTACCCCTATTATTATATCATAATATTTAATTAAGTCATCGAATGTTTATTTCATCCAACAAAAAACCAATTAAATAATCAAATCATAGTCCAATTAGGCGAAAAGTTGACAAAAACAAATGTTTAAATTGAAAAAAAATGAAAAGTCGGGGGATGGAAAGTGAGATTAAGAATAATATAGAACATTCTTATCCATTAAAAATTACAATTAAGTGACGTAAAGAACTGGCACTCTCTCTTGTCGACTTAATTTTCATCAAATTCAAACCTATCTTATCTTTCCCCCTTTTCCAATTTAATTTTAAATATTAAAAGTATAAGCTAGTTGAATCGAATCAGAATATATACGGGAATTGAAATCTCTCTTTTAAAAAAATTATATTAGCGATACTACTGAGTTTATTTGTTTTTAACCACAATTTATTTTCAGAAGATTTAAGAAATACAAACTTTCAAAATGGGAAATAAAATATGAGCACAGCTATACCTGCATTGCTTTTGAAAACGACGACACTAAATTGTGAAAGGCTTCAGGCACGACGATCCTCAGTTTATATGAAAGTTCCTCCAAGATGTTTCTTGATAGTCCCTAATACAAGCAAAGTTCTTCAAAAATTTATACCCTTTTTTCTTTTACTTTTTTTAATAGTAAAGTGTCGATAAGGGTTTAGACTGCAACAGGTTCACTTACTAGACCATGACTCGATGCGGCAGATTTAACCTGGTTTAAAAGGGGAAAAGAGAATTTACCATGAACCTGAAAACATGATCTTAAAAAAGGCAAATGGGAATATATCTTTATCAGAAACTCACTTTGGCAGATTTAAATAGTTCATCGAGAACTTCGGAAAGTGTTGGATGTGCATGAACGGCAAATTTTATGTCCTGCATGATTGAATCTAGTTAATGAACAGAGTTTGCGGAAGAAAATTGGACCACAAGTGATTTGGTTTTTGCACAGAAGACGGACCTGGATATGTGTCCCTAAGGCTATAGCATTTGATGCCTCGTGGATAAGGTCTGCTGCATGCAAGCCGAATATATGAACTCCGAGAATCTCACCGTTGTCAGGTCTGTATATCAACTGCATTTAGATAACATTGGTAAAACTTAAGCGACTATACACGTATATGATGTTTAAAAGTAAATAAAAGAACTCTGAGAAACCAGTTCTTCATTGGTTCATGCTCTATCATAGAAATTTAAACCCCTTAGAACTTTAGTTTATGATGTTCAGCACCATATGAGAGATTGTATGTGTTTCAATTAGTTATCATTTAGTGTCGAGCAGTTTGTAAAAATCAGGAGACTGACTTTTCTATAACGGACAGAGAACCTTGTGGACTATAAGAAAACAAGTCATTTTCCTTATCTAATATCCTTATCGAGTTTATTGATTTAGACAAGTGTGACGAGAAATAACCTTAGCAAGTCCCTCCCCTTCATTTTCTGCCAAAGCCTTCGCGTTAGCCTTGAAACTTGTTTTGGCAACACTTACTTCAAATCCTTCCTTCTCGGCTTTCTCCCTTGCTCGAGGCTACGAATTTAAAGCATTGTCAAAATTAAAAGTCTATCTAGCAGTTTAAACTTGATAATAAATCAAAAGCAAGGGTGTTTGTATTGTTCACCTCTGTTAACCCGACCATACTTATTTCGGGGTGAGTGAAGCAGGCTGCTGGAATGCTAAGGTGATTAAGCACATGATCTCTTCCGGTTACTTGTTCAACCACTGCATTAAGATGGTTTTAAGAAAAAATGAGGTCGATCTAAGAAAAATATCAATTATGAATTAGCTAAGAATGAAGTGAGTTGGCACTTACCAGAAATTCCTTGTGCACTTGCGGCATGAGCAAGCATCATTTTACCGTTTGCATCACCAATGCAGTACAAGTGAGGAACCTAAAATTTAAACACAAGATTACTGTTACTTGAAAACCATACGAGAAAATATATAGCCAGAATGAAGTTTACAACTAACCAGAATGCCATTTGCGTCAATTACTCGCATCCTCTCGTCAACAGGAACGAAACCCCTTTGTGTTACTACATTAATCTGGAAAAAAGTAACAGGAATAAAAAAGTTATAATCCATTTCCTTTTAGCTGAGAGTTATATATTACAGTATTAATCAGGAAGACATACATTCTCCAAGCCGAGACCGATGGTGAATGGAGCCCTTCCTGTTGCAATTAAAGCTGCATCTACCTGAGGCAAAAGACGAAAAAGAAAAGTTACTTAACAGAAACCATTGACTGGGGCCAAGAGGAGTGGTCACAAAAACGGGAAAAGCTACATCGAAGAGACAAACGAATTTACATTTGACATCAGGAAAAGCATCATAAGCCAGCAATATTGACATTGTTTACATATGCTGCCATAACTACTAAAACAAAATTGGCAGATTCCAAGAATTTCCATAAAAAAGAATATAACACACCAAAAAGAAAACATAACAAACATACCTCCAAGGTGTCTTTGGGCTCCTTAGTCTTGGCATCAATAAGCTCAATAGTGACTGGTTTCCCATCCTTTGCGGGAGTGATCTATAAATAACATCAAGGAAACTCAATAACAAATTTATCATACAGCCATGCAAAGTGCAAACAAATTTAAACAATAGATCACCTTCGTTGCAAACACTCCTGTATGATAGTCAATTTTCCTAGGATTGATCAGCACCCTTTGGGCCAGCTTACCAATCTCAGGATCAAATCCAGGCATAAGCTGATCTAGAGCTTCAATAAATGTGACCTGCATAAACTTGTTATATGAACTTTGTTTCCTCGGAATAAAAAAATTAAGGACTTCTTACTTATGCTAACTTAGGAATTATGATAAAAACATAAAAGGCCAGTAGCTAATATAATCAGCACATAGAATTCAGTGACTGATTTCTGTCTGGCAATTTATTCATGCATGAATGGGATGGATTGAAGATAATAATATTATATCCATATACCTACAGCTTTGCAGCTTAAATGATGGCATAGATTAATCCTAGAGTTGAGAAGCACAATTTCAATGCAACCTTGGGGCTTGGACTGAAGTACATACAGATTTCAGGTGAAAACGGATGGTGTAGAAACTTATAACATGAGACATAAGGTAAATTTACAATTCTTTAACCCTCAAAGCAAGGTTTCTGCATTCACTTCTTTGGGAAAAAAAAAGAGGCACAGATATTTGAAAAACAAAGACCAAAAGAACAAGCTCTCACCTCACTTCCAAGTGCAGTGTATACATCGCTGAATTCAAGACCAATATAACCACTTCCTACAATTGCAATCCAGTCGGGAACATACTCCAACTTCAGGGCATGATCACTAGTAATAACAGTCTTCCCTGCAGGTTATTACTTACTGATTAGAAGAAAAAACTCTAGAACAACAAGAACATAGAAGATTACAGCCATGTGACTCGCATCCTTCTATAGATGGTAAAATCCAAAAGTTATTCTCTGGTACGTTGAGTCGTTGATAACTTCCGATTGTTTGTTTAATAAGATCTAATTATGTGATAAATTCCCATAAATCTATACAAGACTGATGAGATTTTGTGGTTTTTCAAACTACATCATGTGCATTAAGCATATGCAAACTTCCATTGATTCAACAAAACTCAAACAACTACAAAGTTGTTATCCTAAATTGCAAATCCACATTCCACCTGATTAAACTGATGCATATGTCCTTGTTACATAACAATAATCTTCCATAAATCTGATGCAAACTGCCCCCACAAGGGAGCAAAGGGTAAAAAGATGATGAAGGCAAACAATAAAAAGAGTATCAAGGGTGGAAAAATGTTATTAAGTGCCTGTTCAGTCTCAAACACACATACTTTTGATCAAACATTTAATGAAAAAGTACGACCACAAAGACGGATTAAAGAAAAAGAAAATTTCATACCATCGACTTCAATGCCCTTGGGGACGAAAGGGACGGAACCTGAGGCGATGATTATATCTTTTGCAGTTACTATGTTATCAGGAAAACCAACCTTCCCATATTTTACTTTTTGAGGACCCTGTGTGCACATACAAATGTAAGGATACTTGAGAATATAGAAAAACACGGCACAGTACACTTTGTTACATGATATATATTAGGCTTTACCACAATAGTACCGACACCAGTCAATATGTCGACTCCTAGTGCCTTCATTGAGTTAGTCAAATTGCTTCGAATTTTCGAAGCAAGATTATTTGCATGGTCAGCAACTCCCTGTCTGTCATATCCAGCAGCAGAAACCTACAATATGTAACATGAAGAACAGAAGAAAAGGAAATGATAGGGGTTATTATAGAATGTGAAAAATGGTCCAGAAACCATAATTCATCCCATTATAGCTTAAGAGACTTTATGACATGGCAGCTTGTTGGTCAGCAGAAGAAATACATAGTAATCATATACTTACACCCTGAACACATGATGAACATAGAAACTAAGTTTAAATGTAAATGCTGATTTATTTCAAACTAAAGTTGTGAGCCTTGGCTTAAGTTCTCACATAACCAACCATAACAAGTAATCTTATTACCTGCAAACCCAAAGCTTTCATGTGATGCTTACTCTGAAGTCACGCATCTTACCACTCACAGCCAAGAGAGCTTTCGAAGGAACACAACCTCTGTTCACACACGTTCCTCCCACCACATCTCCTTCGATAATAGCAGTTCTCAAACCCTGCAAAATAAGAAATCATAAAAAATTTGAAAAAATGAAAAATCCATTTAACACATTGAGCACAAACCGCATATGACTACACAATATTTAGTATTTACAGTTTTACACAAACGAAATCTCATTTTCTAAGGCAAGTAACAATTGATTGTAAAATCACTAAAACAACTTATTCACAAATCAGATCAAATGCACCATTGATCTTCACTTAAAGCATGTAAGCCAATGACTACTAACTGAAAGCTACATAAGCTTCCTTGACAGAAGAGATAATAAGCAAGTCGAGCTCAAATGAGTTTGATTATTAATAATCAATAATCATCAAGGAAGTCAAATGCATTTCTTGAAAACTTCTAGAAAACAACGAAAAAAGACTGAGAGAACAGAGCTTAATAAGTTTCAGCTAAAAGAACATAGCTAAATAGTAAATAGCGTCAAAATCGAAGTACCTTCTCAACGGCGTGCAACGCAGCTCCATGGCCACCGACGCCGGCGCCGATAATAATCAAATCATAATCGAACGATTTCGGCGGAGTTCCGTTGCTTTCAGCTGAAGCGGAGATTTTCTTTGAATGTCTGCGGCTCGAGCACCGAACTCGGCTGGAGCACGAGTGAGTCAAACCGGAGAATCCGAAGGCTTCCTTCCTGAGTCCGCAGAAACGGAGATTGGTCGGCTTGGAGAAAGGTACAGCAGGAGAACGGGAATCGAAGGCGAAATTCGATCTAGGAACTGTGGTAGGTTGAGAGCAAATGGAATGCATTTCGATTATTTTCGGCTGTTTGGCAACGAGGAAAACGAGAGAGAAACGGAGAGAAAGAGAGGGAATGCTTTATTTGAGCGTGAGGGGGAGAGAGAGATCTGAGGAAAACATAGAGACAGTGAGAAATGTGTATTTGCTTTGATAAGTCCGTTGGGGGACGAGTAAGGAGGCGGAGTTATCAAAGTCAGGGCTGGTAAACCACCTTTCTCTTTTTTTTTCTTCTTCTTCTTTAAACATGCCCTAATTTTTTTAAAATTTGATAAGTCTTGATTTAGTTGACATAAATTGTAATAACTTATGTAGTGCTTCAAAATTATGGATAATATATACATTATATGATAAAATATTGATTTAAGGACAATTCTTTTTTCTAATAATATTATTTCTTAAATCTAAATATAAATTTTCTTTTTAAGAGTGCAACATGTCTTGCACGTAAAATAATTTTCTTATGGCATTTACTTGCTCAAACATTTCATTTCTCTAACAATTTATATTTGTGTTCATATATAGATTTTTTAATTTTTAAGGGTTAGAAATTTAGTTTAGGATTTAGAGTTTAGGGGCTTAGGTTGTAAGGTTTAGAATATAAGATTAATGTTTATAATTTAGGGTTTGAAGTTTATTGTTTGGGGTTTAATTTTTTAGGATTTAAATGTAATTTTAATTTATAGTAGGGTTTATTTTACACGGTATGTATATCAAATTTAAACCCTCAAGGTAATTAGAATAATTTTTTATGGAAAACCCTACTGGTGCGACGGCGGCGAATGCAGGACTAACGCCGACAGGGGCTCCGGGAGGCCGTCCGCCTAAAGATGTGATTGTCCTGTACGGCTCTCTGAATTTTGAGAGACCCGGTTCCCCCTGGATGAGGATAAGCAACGCGTTGTTAAAAAAGGGCGTAATATTGAGAACCCTATTGGGAAAGAGGAGAGTGCGACGCCGATTGTCACTGCTGGTTCTGACATACGGTTCCCATGTGATCACACATGGTCATGCTGTTCAGAATCTGAGCGGGCCAACTGCCTCCTTCGCTACAGCCATTGTTGTTGGTTCTAATTCGGAAACAGGCACAACCAAGGCTTCCTTCCGAGACAAGCTTCTGGGGGACAAGGTTGCTGAGGTTCGAGCACGCCAGTTGGGAGATCTGGATGTGGAGGTTACCGAGGCTGATGTTCGTCTGGGAGATGATGGCATGGGTCAAAGCTTTTCGAAGGTTTTAACCGGTGGTCCTTGGGTGATCTCTGGGGCGTATTTGACCGTTCAACCCTAGGGTCAAAGCTTTTCTCCTACGACTGATTACCCGTTGACGATTATGGCATGGGTCAGGCTACTGAAGCTGCCTTATCGTTACTACACCAAGAGTTTATTTCGTTATATCGCAAGTGCAATTAGGCAACTTGTTAGTATTGATTATAACACGATAGAGGGGAGGAAGGGTCGTTTTGCTCGATTAGAGGTTATTGTGGATTTGAATAAGCCGTTGAAGTCAGGGATTATTATCGAGGGTCAATGCTAAGATATAGAATATGAGGGCTTGCCCACTATCTGCTATGGCTAAGGTAAGTTCGGACATGCTCAGGATATGTGTGGACAGGAGTCGAAGTCTGATGACAAGGTAAACAAAGTTAATGGTGGTTCGAGGAAGCCTGAGGATCTTTACGGGCCATGGATGCAGGTTGTTAACCGGAAAAAGAGGCCGGTGGTGAGCAAAAATGAGAAGAGTGATGCTCAGTCTGGTCCTTCTACAGTTAAAAAGTCAGGCTCACGTTTTGAGTCCTTGTCCGAGGCTCTCATTGAGAAGGAAGCAACGGAACAGGTGCTCCCGAAACTGAACCCTGTAAGAAATAATGAGGGTCAATTCATTCAACAAGCTGATGCTGAATCCAGTAGGGATGGAAAAGTTCGTGAATCTGGCCGAGTCAACTTCATGGCGTCTGATACGGGTGAGGTGGCTGTTCAACAAGGCCTTTTCTCGAAGGTGGGCAAGAGTTCGAAGAAGAGCCGGGGGGGATCCCAACAATATGCTGGTGCCTCAATGGCCTCGGTTGATAAGGTTGTTCTGGTCACAACATCGTTACACAAGAAGAATCATACTGCTATGCAGGTTGGGGGAAGTGGGGAGAGCCTGGTGCTCCGTGAGAAGAATGGCAGAGTTCTCCCTAGTTCAATTCGTGGTTCATCGAACAAGGATAATGCTAAAGGTATTCAAGGGCTGCGGGGTACACAAAAGTCAGGCTCGATAACAAAGAAACGGGACGAGCGAGGGACTTCGAGAGAAACTCTGGAAGATTGCCTTTCTTCTTTAGTCTCGAACTTGAATCAAGCAGCGGCTGCGGACAAGCATTCGTTGTCTGTGGGATCTCAGCATGAGCATGGGGGGTTGATGTCCAGTGGTGCGAGAACATCGTTTTCAATCAGTATGTCAGGGATGATAAGCAAGCTTGATTCGGGTGACTTCTTCTCCTTTCTCTTTTGTTTAATGGTTAAGATATTATTTGGAACATACAAGGGGCTCTCGACCCTGTGTTTTATCGTTATTTTATGATGCTTGTTAGGAACCAGAAGTTGGATATTGTTGCTTTGTTTGAACCACGGGTGAGTGGTAGTTTTGCGGATGATTTTATTCGACGATCGGGTTTTGAATTCTCTTACAGAGTTGAAACGAACGGTTTTTTGGGTGGTATTTAGATTCTGTGGAAGAGTTCGATACGGTTTGATGTTCTTGTTGTTTCTCATTAGTTTGTTCATGGTATTTGTTCGCCCGCTTCTGGTGAGAAGACTTTCTTTATGACTTTTACCTATGCTAGTCCGCATACGAATATAAGAAGACATCTTTGAGAGCAGCTAAAGAGTCTGAAACCTGATATGGGTTGGCTGTGGGTTGTTGGTGGCGATCTTAATGTTATTGGCAGCCCTTCAGAACGTCAAGGGGGCTCTTCCTAAAGGATTAGTATATGCCAGCGCTTCTGTGATTTCTTACTTGACTCGGGTCTGATTGATATGGGCTATGAAGCACGGGGACGGCAACCCTATTCCGTTTCAAGTACCCAATACGTCTCCGGGGCGGGTACAGGTCGGGTACGGCTGGGGTACTTACAGGGGACGTCCTACGTCGACGGGATACGGCTGAAAAAATTGGGGACGGTTGTTACTTTTCCGGAGACGTTTCGGAGACGGTGTGTGACTTTCACGTGCGTCCCCAAGGTTATTTTTCTGTCAACCGTAGTTACTAGAAACAGGGAACAACCCACTGGACGGCGACCAGGAACTACGACCCAAAACTTAAAACAAAACACGTCTGGTACGTGATTCAGAAAATGGAGAGGGCGACAAAGGACCCACTTTATAAACGAACTGCCAGAGTGGTTCTCGCCGTAACTATGGACCATGACGAGAGTGGCTTGTAGAACTTGAATAGACCGCGATTGGTGACCCGGAAATGGAGGGTGGTTTGTTGACGGAGAAGGCTTGTGGAGAGATAGAAGGAGATGAGCTGTCGGGTTTTTTTTTATTCCAAAGCGTTTTGGCTTCGTGGGAATTTGAATTTCAAATTTATTGTACTCCATAAATCATATGATGGAAATAGGATAGTCTGCCATTTTAAATAATATATATTACTTTGATATACAATTTTAATACCATGTGTATGCATCATACGTAGGAAATGGTAGGATTAAAATAAATCATATAACACAGATTTACTGTATAAATATAATTATTTTAATATAAATTTTAATATTATTTGTATACTATTTAGATTTATTGTTTGAGATTTGTAATTTTAATATTATGGTTTCTTTTTTTTTAATTTTATTTTATAGTTTATTATGAATTTTAATGCAATATTATTATTATATATTAAAATTTATTTATTTTTGCCGTACTCATACCCCGTAATTTTAGAAAATGTCCCGTACCACGTATCCGTATCAGTGCACCATAGAATATGGGGTACTCTGGTCCTAAATTCACTTGGAGGCGTGGCACTTTGTCACAAAGATTGGATCGATGTCTTTGAGCTCGGTGTGGTATAGTGTGTTTCTTATTTTTGAGGTTGTCCACTTGCCGAAATTGGGATTCGATCATCACCTGGCGTTACTGGATACGGGCAACTTAGACTCTGCTACATATGTCCGACCTTTTCATTATCTTGCGGTTTCAAACGACCAACATGATTTTCCAAATCTTCTTAAGGATGTTTGGTAGGGGAATCGTTCTCTTTATGATAATATTGTGGACTTTCAACACAAGAGCCGGGTATGGAATCGTGATGTTTTTGGGCACATTGGTCGCCGTAAGACTCTGCTCCTTGCTCGCATTAGATGGATTGAAAAAGCTTTGGAGCGTGCAAATATTCCTTATCTTATTAACTTGGAAGCGGATTTGAAAAAGGAGCTGGATTGTGTGCTTGCTCAAGAGGAAAGCTTCTGGCACCAAAAGGCGCGCTCGAACTGGATTGAAAAAAGAGATCGCAATACTACTTACTTTTAAGCGGCTATAATGATACGAAGTAAGTGTAATTTGATTCGGCGTCTCAAACTACCAGACAGTTCTTGGGGTAATGATTCTCTCGTCCTCAAAGCACATGTGGTGGACTATTTCCGGCGATTGTTTGCTAGTGAGCCACGGCAAAGTTTTATTGTGGACCTTGCGTGCGATTTCCATCAGTATAGTGAAAATGAGCTTCGTCCTCTTTTAGCTGATGTCACGTTGGATGAAGTTCGTGATGTTGTTTTCAGCATGGCTCCTTTAAAGGCTCCTGGGTGGATGGTATTCATGTCGTGTTCTATCAACAGAATTGGGAGACGGTGGAAGACTCTGTCTTTCGTTTTGTTCGGAAGTTTTTTAAGACCGGTCAGTTGGAGGAATGGGTTAATCAGACACTCCTTGTCCAAATTCCGAAGGTGGAAAATCTTGAGATGGTCAGTCAGTTATAGCCAATCAGTCTTTGCATGGTTTTCTAAAAAATCGTAACCAAAATCCTTGTGAATCTTTTAAAGCCGTTTTTAGGGAAATGGGTTGATGGTATATAGGCAAGCTTCGTTTTAGGGAGACAAATTACTGATATTATTATCGCCCAAGAAGTTATGCATTCCATGGCTAATAAAAATGGTCGAAAGTCGTGGATGACTATGAAAGCAGATTTAGAGAAAGCTTATGATTGCCTCGAATAGGACTATCTAGAAGAGACTTTGTATGCCGTTGGTTTACCTTTATTCAGGAATTGTTTGCAAGGTTGAGATCACCCGCTACATCTACTGAATCAAAGAAAAATTTGGTAGTTGTTGACATTGGGGTGAAGTTTCTTTGTTTTAATTTTCATTTGGGCATGTATATTTGTTGCTTGTATCTCTTCTTACGGGTTTGGAGTGTGGTTTATTCAGTTTGATTTGTGTCCGCATTAATCCTTAAGCTTATTCTTTCAATAGGTTTATTTCCTGCACCAATTTTGTAATTTAAGCAAGAGCCTGCAAATGGCGCAGCAGCATCGACTAATTAGGTATTGTATTCTACAAGTTTGAATCTCATATGAGTATTGTTTTCCTGCTGTATCTTTCATTCTGAAAGCTAAACATTTCTTCAGAAATATCATTTATACAATAACTTTTTTGTATCTTATGGCTGAGGTGTCCATGTTTTCAATTATTTTAGGGACCTTGTCAATGAAGTCATTTTTGATAGTTTCACTGATGTTCTTCAGAATCCAGATAAAAAGCTTGTGCTAACTGGGCAATGGTTGCATTTTTAATATTTCCGTTTAATGTTTATTTTTCTCTCTCTGCATATAAACTTTTAGACTATAAAAGTTACTATGAATCCATAACAATAGGTCACCATAATGGTTGCAGGACAGACATCCTCATACTGTTCTTGAATCAGGATCCAAACCTTTTGCGGTCTTATGTGGTTTGCCAGGAAGGAATTCCACTTTTAGGACTTTTGGTATGTGTTTTATTCAAGTTTATTGTTAATATGGTAAAAATTATGTGGAAACAGAACAATTGGATGAATGAACTTAACAGATCTTCCACCCCATGTTATATGCATGTCTATATATAAAGAGAACTAGAAGAATTAATTTAGTTGTACCTTACAGGTTAAAGGTATGGTAACAGATTTCGGGGAGGCTATGCACTGCCAGTTTCTTGAAATTCTTCGCATTTTACTGGATTCACTCACGTTGTCAGGAGCTCAGGTGCCTACCTTTGATACTTGATTTCTCTGATCAAGTGTTATATTTTGGTAGATGGGAAATTTTATACTCCTTTGCAAACGAAATACCAAAATAATTGAGGCATATTACTTGAGTCCTCCTCTGCTCATTGTAGTTTAAGGTCATCACTTTTGGATCTAGCTTATCCTCTTTTCTAAGCCATGTCTTGCATTACCGTACAAGAATGTGGTGCTATTCTTAGAGTAGCAAAGACACATATCAAATTAGATTCTGGGCATTGTTGTAACTTGCAGGACGAGAAAGTTTTAAATAACCTGAATTTGGATCTTCTTCATGCATAGAGTTATAGAGTGGCTTGTGTCTGTTCTCACTTTTATGTCTATTTAGCTCCATAAGACTTTAGCTGGCTTATGTTTAGTTTTCTTTGTTTTGTTGATCATTGAGATATTGTTACTATATAACTTACAAACAAATCATGGCTGAATGATTATCATGTGATTTTCATATCTCATGCCTGTGTTATCTTATAATGTTCTTTTCATACCTTGTCTGTGTTTTCTTCACATTTGTTGTCCACAACAGTTTGGAGTTTATTTATGCAGGTGTAAAAATTTTGGATGTTGATTTGTGTTTTATTATATATATCTGCTGGTTGTTGGAAAACTTTCACTTAAACTTTAATGTAAGATTTATTTTCTTTTCTCCATGTGGATTTGGTTACTATTTCCAAGTTCATTGATGTTAGTACTTGACCTTATATTTTTTTTGCTGCAGAAAGATACAGTTATTGATATCTTTTACGAGAAGCATTTGGGGCAGCTAATAGATGTCATAATATTAACATGTTCTTCTGATGAGGCTGGCCTGTCAACCAGTAAATCGACAAGAAATGCCGGAAGAGTTGAAAGTCAAAATAGCACGAAGACTGAAATTCTGTTAAGCATATGTGAATTGCTTTGCTTCTGTGTTTTGCACCATCCTTGCAGAATAAAGTAATCTTTAGGATACATTGTTTATCCATATAAAATTTTCGGCTTATTAACCTAAGATTTTAATTACTTATCTTCGTTGTTTGCAGGTGTAATTTTCTCCTTAACAATGTTATTGACAAAGTTTTGTTACTGACACGGAGAAGGGAAAAGTACTTAGTAGTTGCTGCAGTTCGGTTTGTTCGCACTATTCTCTCTCGTCATGTAAGTTAATTTGGTTTAAGCTTTAAAAGAAATATCAGATGCCATCTGAAACCCAACACCTTTAGAATCAGAAATGGAAATGAAGATAAAATGAGATCGAACTAAAGCTTTTTACTATTTGAATGATGTGTGACTTTTATTCTGAGATATGGAGGGTTCATGTATGTTGTCATAACTTTTCATTATTTCTGTAGTATTTATACCACTCTGATATGATAGCCTAGAATCTAATAGATGCTTACCATGTCTGGCACATATAGTTTGCTGGTTTATGGCAGATCTCCTCCCACTGGTCTCTACTGATATTATTTAAGATGGCTCATTTGTTAATTAATTATTAAGCTGTTATGCTTGTTTGCAACATTGATATCCAGTTCAGAAAGATATAAAATTATACTGGGGCAGAATGTACATATTTTATCACCTTTAAACATCTTTTTTCACTCGCTTGGTTTGCTGTACCTGTTATATTTTTACCTTTCCCCCCTCCATTTTTCCTGCGTTTGCAATTTCTCTGAGTTCCTTATTAAATAAGGAAAAATCATCACTTTTTTTTATAAAAAAAATGTAATGATTTTTGTTGTTGCAAAATAGCGTTTTTCTGGCTGGTTGATTGAGTCTGTTACATGTTTTAACTAGTTGAAGTATGCTATCATCTTGCAGGATGAACATCTGATAAATCACTTTGTTAAGAACAACCTTGTTAAATCAGTTATAGATGCTTTCGTTGCTAACGGGAATCGTTACAGTGTGCTGAACTCTGCAGTCTTAGAACTTTTTGAATATATCCGCAAGGTGAAATACTAACCCCACACTCTATTTGTATCTTAGACATTTCTGGAAGATTATGTCTGGTAATAACCGTTTCTTGCAGGAAAACTTGAAATTATTGGTTAGATATGTTGTTGATTCATTTTGGGATCAGTTGGTTAAGTTTGAGAAATTGGCTTCTGTTCACTCTTTGACAGTTAAATACGAGCAGGTATTCTAGTTCCTGACCAATTTTACAACTGAGATTTTTAGATATAGAACGTCTTTCACCTGTCTGTTTGCAGTGCTTGGAAAATTCTGGACCAAAAAACAAATGTTAATGCACCGGACCCAAGAAAACGGATTGATGAGCGTGCTTTGGAGAAAGAGGAGGAAGACTATTTCAATGAGGACAGGTATTCTTTTGTCAACAGATGAGTTGGCACTTTTCCTCTAAACCTATATTGATTGAATGTGATGCATACAGTGATGAAGACAATACAACATCCTCATCTCGTTCTCCGAAAGTGCAGTCTCAACATGTTTCATCCAATGGAGTTGCGGCCAACCACTCATCATTAAGGTATTTTAATAATCTCATCCTAGAGGATTGATTACTAAAAATGCATTACTGTGTGTTTGGGTTCATAATTTATATATTCAATTTAATTTTTTAGTCCGAGATCTGGTGGACTTGTCGACTATGATGATGATGATGATGAAGACTATAAACCACCCCCTCCCAGGAAGCAGATTGAAACCTCAGAGGAAGATGAAGGAACCATGGAGTCCCTTAGGTTGAAGCGTAAGCTGAACCCCAAGGAGCATGAGTCAGCCAAGAAGCAACGGTTGGGGAAAAGCTCAAAGTCAAAAGGTAGCGTATTTGCGGCTTTGTGTTCAACATTAAGCCAGGCTGTGTTGCCTAATAAGAAAACTGTAAATGCCGTGCATGTATCTACCCGATCAGCCGAGGGAAACGAAGGCTCAGGTGAGGAAAATCATCTGGGGAAGGAATTGAGCAGTCCCAGAGATTCTGGTGACAATTTTTCAGACGAGGACAACCATAAAGAAAAAGAACAACTCGAAACTGTTCAGATCACCCGCATAGCCCCTCAGACAATAGACAATTAAGTGGAGAAGACTCACCGTTGATACTTCCAAACTCGTCATCTGAAATGGTTGTAAATGGATCATAAGTTATGGTCCTGCAGTAATTGTCTGGCATCGAAACTTGTTCTACTTGTTTTTTTATTTGACTCAAGGATGTGCTTGTTGACTAAAACAGTCTTGGGCCAACCAAAGAAAAACAGTGGACATGGAATCAGGGAAAGAGAGAAAGTGGACAAGTTTTGGGGGGGGGGGGCAATAGTGTATAGTGCTGCCACCGGAAGGCCAGAAGAAATGTATTCAATACCATGCAACGGCCAAGTAAGTCCATAATGCCCTTTCAGATGCTGTGAGACTGTTGCACTATAAAACATGGCCCGTTTTGTCAAATTTTTGTTGTATTTCTTCGAATATATTATTATCATATTTAAAAAGGCTTTATGATGAAAGAACTGATAGGATTGGGGGAGTGATATCTGCCCTTTTTGTTGTTCAGTTTTGTGGTGGTGGGTGGGACGACTGTGTCAATTGTGATTAGATAATACGGAGAGGGTTTAGGATGATGGGTGATTAGGCAGCCCCAAGTTTTCTAAATTGTACCTGAAAACTTCAATTATTTATAGAGAGCACTTGTAAATTAATTACTGTTTGTTTTAGGCAAGCTTTAACTTTGAATAGGGGCTTTTTCGTCACTGAAATTCTCTAGTTTTTATTTTGTTTTATTATTATTTTTACATTCCCTTGATAGATACGAGAATGATTGGTTTGTAAAAAAAATAGAGACCATGATTTCATATCAATGAATTTGGAGCTACTTCATCTTTGGAACGCTTTCCTTCCCTTCCCTCTAGTGGGGGAAGCATGCGTTCACTGATCATCCCGGAAATGCGTTGGAAGGAGTGGTGGTCCGGTTAGACCAACAGAAGTCATGGGATGGTGACAACTAAATGCATGGGGCAAGTGTTTATTCATTCTGCGCACTACCCTTAAATATATATGATACGCTATTTTAGAATCTTCTAAGGCTTAGTTTGACATTACTTTTAAAAATGCGATAAAAAAGTGATTTAAAGTGTGGTAGAAAAGTAGCTTTAAAAAATTAGGCTAATGTTTGTCATTGATGTAAAAAAGTAAAATAAGTAATTTTAATTTTAAAATAAGTAAAATAAGTTAATTTGGGTGATGTTTAAATTCGTTAATATTATAATGTATGAAATAAATCAACTTAAATTATAATAAAAATTTTAATTTAAAAATATAAACTATAATAAAAAATTTGATTCTCAATATAAATACAAAAACATATATATTATTTTATAATTATGTATAAATTTAATTTAACAATTAATTATAATTAAATAATAGAGGATAAAAAAATAATTTTACATTTTAAACTAACTTATTTATCACAAAAATCATAAAATTTAACTTTTTAGTTTGAGTAGAAAATTACTTTAAAAAACAACTAAAAATATCTTATTTATTTTAAAAGCACTTAAAAAAATACTTTTAGCTTGCTAAAAGAAACTAAAAACAACAGATGGATTCGATCGGAAGCGCCCTGCTTGGATTTACATACTGCGACGCAAACCAAGAACGGTCCAATCTGAGCGAGAATTTCAGGTTTGGTGAGAGGACAACGCTGTTACGTCAACGCCCAAAGTGTGGGAAATCGCCATCAATCGTGTAAGCGCGTGGGACGACGGAACTGCACACTCTGAGCAAGTCATTGATTGGGGCTTTATTTAGGGTTTACAAAAATAAACAAAATAAAAAATTATATTTAATCTATCAAATCAACGTGTATTAAATTAATTGAAAAAATCAATTCGAGTTGATCGTTTAATTGATTAAATTGGTTTCATGTACCCGTGGCTGTCAATTTTTGCTTAAAACTTATGTTTTTGAACTTAATCTTGAGATTTATTATTTGATTTAATGATTAAGGATGCATATATTGTCTTTATTTTGTATAAGATCAAATTTTAATATAATAATATAATACTTATCTATTTAATAAAAAATAGCTTATCATAATTTTTTTTAAATTTTTTATATTTTATAGA